>JAVFBZ010136896.1:0-13176 GCA_032466195.1 Katharina tunicata
GGACGAGTTTCACATCTTATTTGTCTGTAGCAGTTTATATCATTTAAGAAGAAAATATATACCTAAATATTATTATTTTTTTCCAAATGTATTGAAAATGTATAATTTGTTTAATAACCCGTCTCAACACGTATCTGTTTATTTAACAGTATTTATCAAACATGCTTTAAAATCAATTGATTACTCTAAATAACAGGTAATATTGCATGAATTGATTGTTTTCTATTTAACGCTGCTACCCGCCATGTTTATGTATATGTATTATTGTTACTTGTTGTTTCCCTTATACCAGGGTTATTGGCCAGGGTGAATAAAATAATTGAATTGAATTGAATTTTAGATACTTATTTTTACCTTTGCTAAATTTAAATTTTCAGTAAAAACCCATTTCGGTGTTATTCAGGATACTTGCGGGAATCGAATCCACAACCCTCAGAGCAAGGTACCAAATCGCCAGCAGTAAGTGTCGGCAAACTGGTCGTATAACTGAGTGGTTTATGTAACAGGATACCAAAAGTTATCAACACACTCAAAACGCCATTTTTCAAAACTGCTGTGTGCAATAATATCTGTTTAGGGTTGCTTTAGTTCTTCCCCTTTAAGAAATGGATAAAATCAATAAATCAATCGACCAATCAATCTATCAAGCCGCCTGCCGGGAAAACTACCCTGTCGACACCAAATGCCAAGCAGATCTTGTACCAGCTTAGTTATTAAATTTCTTTTTTGAACATCCGAAGATTTGAGGTACCCATAAAACTGGTATAAAGTTACAATACAATTTAGCACAGTTACTAGTTGTTAAGGGTTTGAGATAGTTCACACTAATTTCAGTTGGAGGTTATTGATATTTTCTCGCGCTCTGGTGATATCTGAGGTTCGTTTTATCATGAAGCCGGTTTATTGTGGTGTCCTGTTTTTTGTCCCGGAAATGCTCCTACTTCTATTTGCTAACAGTGTCGTTTAGGACTGTTTTCTTCTACTAAAAAAAACAGACACAATTTGCATTGCTTTTGTCTAAATCGAAATGAAATAGATATGTTAATTCAAAGATACACACGTTTTTTTCATGGAGATCCCCGTAAAAGAGACAACTAATCGCAAACGTTCATTGAGTTGGGCAAAATGGTCTGTAGACCTTTTATTGTCAAGAGTTTACAATTGACTAGCGATTGATTAAGATTATGGCTGACAGAATAATTAAAGTAATGCGTAATACATACACATAATTTAAACCTTGTTGATATTAATTTGATCAACTTCCAAGAGCATGACTTGTCGTTATATTCACTGTAGCCATCCGCTTGTCACTCGACAGCCCTGTCATCTATTTACGTCTGTCCTGTGGAAAAGAACATAACAACCAAACATGATATTGCATAAAATGACTGGCTTTTCATCCCTGTTGGAATACTTCTTGTTAATCGTGTTTTATGTTTAGGTATTTTAATAATAACGGCTCACATTCGTAATCACCGATTTGCCAGCAACAGCTCTCCTACTAATGGTCTATTTCGAAAGCGGGTGGTTGGTGGGATCTTCGAGTGACCGGTTGTTCTCTGACATAACGAGCATCAGGAAGCCAATTTGTTGGGATGTACTGTTTTCTTTTGTGATGTCCTGCAAATGTACTGTGGTGTATTGGGTGTTATCAGTGTTGTTAGGGGTACATTCCGTCACCTAACACGCCGTGATACGATTACAATTAAAACGCATAAGAACGACGTAAACCCCCAATAAAACGAACAAACGGATCAATTTAAAAACGAAACCAAATAATATGATGAACACGTTATCATAAAGTCCACATAATGTCCACCGAGACTAACTGCACTAACTATAGTAAGGTATGCATTGGAATTGGCACAAAGGTATTTTCACATTCTTTGTAACCCTTTGTGTTTGTTTGTGTATTAGGTAAGTTGTTTTGCAGCATTAAAACCTATTACATTGGAGCTGTTATAAAGTCGCTCATCTCATTCAGCCCGGCTTTCGACCATAAATAGGCAGCGCAAAGTAGTGCTATAAGTTATATACGTGTACCATGGATTACGACATTAAGCAAAAATCAAATCAATATTTTTGTAACTGTCTTACTATGGGGTTTCGGACTTTATATTACGGCCATGCAGACAAAGAATCTAAAAAAAAAATGAAATGATTTGCTTATTTGAAAAGAAATAACGTTTCGTACTACAACGGCATGGATATACTTAAAAGTACTCCGGTTTTTGTAGAATGACTGAAGTATGTAAATAGGTCCATATAGACGTTAAACAACGAGCAAATCATAGAGCTGTTGGTTCTTGCAGTCAAATACTACCCCGGCTGTAGTTTTGCCTTGTGTTTGTCGTCATTCTTTAATACCTAGAAGGGGTGGAAATTTGGTTTACTTACTTGGCACATTTTGCAGTTTCCACCAAGACAAATATCACAGAAGTCGGTGTTTGCCAGGCTTTTCGGTAAGTAGAAAGCTACACACTTCTGATCTGTAAGCAGTCATATAGAGGAATTGGTTAAGTCCCTGTGATTTTAGTATAATTGGCTATTTTTGATAGTTTTCTTTTAAATTAACCAGAAACATTCCCGTGGAGATAAAGCGAAAGAGTAAGGAATTTATAAAGTCGAAAACTCAGTATACCATTCAGTACAGTAGGGTATTTTGCTTTTATTACATTGGAAATGTCATTCAAAAGAGTGGCAGTATGCTCTAAAGGTTTATATTGCTGTACCTGGTTCATAGTAATCTATAACTGTAACTGTGACTGGTTTGGATTTTGCCACAAGACCAGTTCTTCTGACCTGTACATCGAAACAAGTGGGCTCGCTGCCAATCTGCAAAATGTGAAAAAAAAGTAGGAAAAGGAAAGATGCAAAAATAAACCTAGCAAAACTGATTTTGATTATATTGAAGCGAATACTTGTAGTAATGTTTTGAAGTACAATAGTAAGCGGGTATTTGGTGCTTGTGTTTAGGGACATAAAGATGAATTGATTGATTGATTGATCGTTCCTTGTATGGAAAATGCCGTGGAAACATATGTGGAAAATGGTGCATAACGCCAGGCAAACAAATACGTAGCAACATGTAAATTGTATAATTAATAATATATATATAGTTTTGTAAAGAGTAATAACACTGGCACAGGGATATCGACTAATCAAAACCGATAAATCATCATCGTGTTCTAGATAAATTCTCAGAGACAATAAATGTATATAATCACACTGGCACAGGGATATATATTTCCGTTTCGAAGGGTTTGTATCGGACTATGTCGCATTGAATATTAATACAACACAGTTAAGCTGTTACGCGACGACAGTAAGAATATACAATTCGTAGATCCATTTAAGTAAGACAAAACTTACCAGTCAGGTCTAAGTTGCAAACTTACCTCGTCGAAGTATACGATAACACTTTTGTCAACTTCAACCCGGGGGCTGAATTGACGTAGTAATTTTTCGGTATTTTCTGCTGGTGAAAACCCAGTGGGTATCTGTACATCTACATATGCCATTCCCGATGCCCCTCCCAGAAGGTAACTAAAATAAAGAGTTAGATTTAAAAGAAGTTTACTATCTATAGACTTTCCTTCAACCTTGGAAAAACACAAGAGACCTTTGGAGATTTTTGTAAACAATATTTCTCAATACAGGCAATTTAGTGTCAGTTCATATATGAAATATCTTTATGTTGAACGATTCATCGCCAGGAAAACATACGATTTGGCATGCTCGATTATGAAAAAAAAAATGTATTGATTGTACTTTTATGGTCAAATTATTTCTGAATGGGATATGTAGTATCTAAAAACAT
The DNA here is from genome assembly GCA_032466195.1 of Katharina tunicata. Taxonomy (NCBI): domain Eukaryota; kingdom Metazoa; phylum Mollusca; class Polyplacophora; order Chitonida; family Mopaliidae; genus Katharina; species Katharina tunicata. The sequence continues at coordinate 3,821 of JAVFBZ010136896.1, forward strand.
ATATAGTTTAGGTTCAGGTAGTTTACGTGTTTTGATGCAAATCAAATTGAAATAATTAATATAGGGTAATTTTAAGAAAAAAAAATGTGGGTTAGGTTAATGAGTATAGCTTACAATTTCGCAACATACAGAGTAATAAAAAAAATAACATTACAACTGATACAAAATAAAAATAATATATCTTGTTATACTGATTAAACGTATTTATTACGTCAAACATAGCAAATGCAAAATATGTTTTTGTACTTACCTGGCACATACTTCGACTGAAAAGCTAGAGGGTGTGGGATCCGCAACGGTAACGTTAAGATCGAAGGCGGGTTCAACATACTCCTCTTCGATGTTATATCTGACAGATACCTGAATTACATACAATTTGTAAATATGGGAAGCGAGAAAAGAACCGCGTGTATATGTTTTCGGTATTTATGTAGACGTGTAATACAGATATTCTTTTCAATATGGGTGATGGTTAATCTTAATATCAACACACAGACACAAATCATGTAAAAGGTCATGTGTTCAAGGATTTTGAAATATACCGAATGCGCAGTTAGAAAGAGATAAATTAATCATATCGTAAGACTACTGGTTTTCCATGTTAAATGGTACGAGCAAGGGTTCAGCATCTGTTCCTGACAGAGAATGCTTTGAAAAGGCGTTCTCATTTGTGGTATCGGTATATTATCAAAAACGTATACATTCAGACATCCAGGCAGTAATATATGCTGCAGTATTTTTTGCAAGAAACTGAAAGTCTTACGAAACTTAATCAGAAGAGTGAAAGGGTGCAAAAAAAACACAAAAAAACCATACCTGGGCTACAACACGTCCCTTCCCGGACCCGTGAATTTCCACCTTTCCTGGAGCTTCGTTTAGCTGTTTTCAAAAACAACAAAAATATATGGTTTATGTATACCTACTAATATGTTTGTCTACATTTACAAAAAATAATAATATGTTTGACTGTTGGTTCCCCATTTATGTTACGCTTCTTACTTCTACGATTGAGTCCATTATATGTATATAATATCTCCACAATACACCGAAAATGCCGGAGACTGGTTGCTCAAGCAGAATTTTCAGATAATATCAGATTAAATAGCTTATAGCGGTAAAATAGATAGGCCTTCAACATGACGTGACGTCCGCTTCTCTATGATTAAATTTAATATTGGTTTGAGCAACTGGCCCCGGGACGTTAAGAACAATTGACAAATGATAATAAAATAATACAATCTTGGCCGCATAAACAAACAAAAAAACCACAACAAATCACCCATCTGATTTGTGATACTCCGATGAAAGATAATGGATTCTTTAAGATTCATTGTTCAGATTTGTTTAACAGCAACAAAATCATCAGGAGAAAGTCTCTTTATGATGGTTTGTTGAACGATTTGTTAAATTCATCAGCGGCACTCATGAAGCCAGTAATAATGACAGCTGGGATTTTCTCTGGTACTGTCGTCAGCTCGACGGCCTATAACCTATGGGGGTCCGAGCTGTGGCTCAGTGGCTTCAGCCTATTGATCCCCCCTACGAGTGCGATCTTAGGTGTTGTAGGCAAATTTGCAGTGGCTTCGGGTATCACCGGGTGTTTGTTTTTACCCAAGTTTTATAAAGTGCTCAATAGTGACAAGTACCAAGTGCTCGTTATGCAAAGTTATATAACTGAAAGCCTCATTAGAAACTACAATCACCAATCAAACAAATAGATACTACTTATGAACTTATTTGAAAACAATCCAAGGGAGATAATCTTACAATGGCTGACTGTAGGATAAAACGGTTGGCTTGGTTAACAGTGAAACTCTTTGAGATGGATCCAGATTTCACAACAACATCTACGCTGTTGTCTTCAGAATATATCAAGCTGGCCACAGTACTTAAGGCATGCACAGCAACTACAGTGTCCTGTGAAAAAAATCAAAATATATTTACGGTTACAGTCACACACACACATACATGGACATACTATGTCATTATTACTTATACCCTTAACATTTTGCATTTATTTTGTATATATAATGTCAAATGTAAAGCAACACTCACAGGGCATTGGAGATATCAGCCATGACTTCAGGCTCTTGGGAAAGCATGGTTTACCCGGAATATAGTTTTGTTGACTAAACATAAAACAAACCTTAACAAAACAGTCTAAATACACTGCTATGGGATCATAAAGCGTTGTGGATTTCGTGTTGGTCAACACTATATTATTTTTATGTGGCTTAAAGATTACAGAATGTGAATGGTCTTTAGATGACAGTTTTGGCCTCTTTGAAAAACAATTTATTAGTTTTCCATTTTTGTACATAATAATAATAATTATAATAATAATAATAATACGGTAATAATTAGTTAAATTTAATTTATTAAGCGTGAACTGTTTAGTACAATTATGCTAAATAAACAGTCTATAATAAACACAAACATTTAGAGATAGACTTGTAATTAACCTGTGTAGAGACAAATCCACCGTTGGAGTTTTGTTGACCGACGAGCCATGGTAAGATAGTCAGGCATCTGCTCAGATCTCCTTCCTTAGAGCATGACAGGAGTGCGTAGGATGTGGCCTCCACATCGCCAGCACTGGAACGTTGATGAGGGCATCGCCATGAATAGTGGGGAACAAACTGGGCTTCAGCCTTCCAATACACAAACCCGTCTATAAAATATAGTCATAAACGGTTAGGTCAAGACAAGTGCTTCCGCTTGGATCATTTGTAAGCGCGGTCTCAAAACAAGACACATTGATATGCTGAGCCATGCAGTTGCCGGCCACTTGTCGAGCGTTTGGCTACTAAGTGGCTTACGCTTGAGTCTCATTGTCGACCTGTCTTCACCGTGAGTAAATAAGTTGATTTGCCGAACCTCCTAAAATATGTGGTATAAATATAATTTTGAGGCAATCTATGGAAGGAAATTTATAGGTGCCTTGGGAGATACCCGGTTGTATTTTCCGGTTTTCTACTCACATATGAACCTCCTAAAACATGTGGTATAGTTTTTAGGCAATCTATGGAAGGAAGTTTATAGGGTGCATTTGGAGATGACCGGTTGTGTTTTCAGGTTTTCTACTCACATAGGCTAAACAATTTTTTGACACAGTACAGTACATGAGCCACTGAGCATGATAGCAAGGACAAACGAAACTGGTAAAGGTTTTTGTGTTCCGTTACCTAGAATCATATCACCCGCTTTTAAAAAAAAACATTCTCAATAGTTTATTAATTTCTCCATAAAATACCATGATAATGTCAGAAGCTATTGACGAAGGATTAAATCATTGAAGACGAGGATATAGTGACTGTAAAGTGGTTTTGTGTTTAGGGACTCTTTTTTGATAGTGTTGTGTTTTCGAGTTGTCTTCTTACACAGGCTGTTCGATGTCTTTATACAGTAAACTGTAGGAGTCATTGGAAATGACAGTAAGGACAAGCGAAACTGATAAACCGCTTAGATGCTTTGTTTCAATATGTTATTGTTTTTTTCATTTCGAACGCCAAGTTAGTGTAAGGATTTATTGACAAAGGAATAAAGCAATGAAAACGAAACATTCTGATTGTAAAATGTTTTTGTATTTAGTGACTTACTTTCGTTGGTTGCCGCTTCTTTCAGCTTCTGTCTTACTTGACCAAGTTTAGTACTATGACTTAGCTCCAAGGCATACGAACAAATGGATAGAACGTACGCATCCTTAAGATCTAGCACTTTGTCTTCAACGTACTTCCTGGAAAGCGCTACAGTTTCCTGAAAGACGGAAGAACAAGTTATTAAAATACTTGAATAAAGTTTTAATCTTGCTATGAATATTTATAAAACAAAAATATATATAAAGCAATGACAATTAATACATAAGACCTAAACCATCCCCGTTTTTATATTGGCAAGATTGTCATAGGATATTAAATTTGAATATCGACCGCCAACAAGAAATGATTCCCGAGTTTCAATTCAGAAATCTGGTTACTTACTCTAGCACTTTTCACTTTTTTGGCCATGGTTTTTGAAAATTGTTAAATACCTTAAGTTTACTAGTCTTCTGTTTTGTCGGTTTCGACTAGAACGCTAAAGTTAAAGAACTAATATATTTCAATCGAACGTTTCTCACTACTATTGTGTGAACAGTTATCGTAAGATACTTACATCTAGGCTGCCGTCAGTGTTACTTTCAGCTAACGCCGCCAGAGCATATGCCGTCAAAGCAAGACCGTTTGCCGACCCACCCTGTAAAACATTACATAACAAATTGAATTTGAGTATTCCATGTCTTTCTTCCATTCAGAAGAACTTTGAGAGATGTTGATGGTAAAAAACCCACTTATTTTGTGCTGGTGTCTCAGTCGGCTGTGAGTGTTGCAATGTGCACATAATCGAGTTGGTATTCGCTTTTTCGTATATGAAGAGGTTTTTTTCCGGTGATTGTGGAGGTGTATTTTTTTTTTTCTGTTTTCCACAAAACAGCGTTAGCGTTAGTCGGCGCATATGTTAAAACCCATCAATTTTACGTAAAACACAGATAAAATAAATATAAAGAATCTCTTCTTCGCAGCATTTTTGTTTTCGCATTTTGGATCTAAATAACAAACTGTGTGTAATCAATTTTTTTATGACGATATCTAATAGTTTATTTGAATTGTGGTAAGAAAGGTTACAAAAGTTGCAATTAAAAACTCAATCCATCTGTAAGACGTAAAACGATGTGCATTGGTCAATACGGAGACAAGGAACGAGGTCAAAGGTTTTTCTAAGATATGTAAATTAAACGCTGACAGTTACATCAAAACGATTTTATATACTCTGAATTATATACGATATTTCTACATTCTATTACATGTAATTAGTGGCATTTACCTGCATATCCCTATGGATCACGCGACCAGGTTCCAAGAAGGATCCGTCTTTAGATTGTTGATTTTTGATGAATCTTAATGTTGCATCTAATCTTAGTTGATCAATTTGTATAAATTTCTTCGCTTGTTGGAAAGAATTATACACAAAGAGGGATAACCTAAACAATCAAAACATTCAGAGAGTGATATTTATACAAACAGCGAGTTTGTTTTTAAATGAATATGACAGTTTAGAAAAAGGTAAAGTGCGTTTGTGAATAACTGAAATGATACTATATAATAATAATAATAAAAAACACGACACACACTCAAATTATACAAAGATATACTTAGACAGTCAATTATTCTATACTGCTTTGAGCATGACTTGCTCGATTTTCACCTAAGGTATTGTTCGGGTGATAATCTGCACTCATGCGTCAAAAATGTGCTTACCATGTACTTCCAGATGGGTCCCTGTTACCAAAAGCACTAAATGATCCGTCGTGTCTCTGGTAGTTCATTTGTCGTTGATATCCTAGTGATAAACATTATCAAGAGTTATTTTCAGGAATTGGACAGGATAATAAGTTCTCGCCAATGGAAGATACTTAGATAAATTAGCTTAAAAATGTATTAATTTCATCTATGAAAATAGTATCAATGCACCTCATTGTTATATCAGCTGTTTTTACCTAAGAAAACGTGGGGTAAACCGCAGATACTAAAATGCATTTTATTCACTCTGTCCGTTCTTAAATAAGAAACGATCAAATGTTTCGCAATTAATCTTGTAATAAAATAAATAAATAGCTCATCGCATCTAGCAAGTACCAAGTTTGTAAAACTGTTAATAAGCTGTTTTTGTAATACAATGCTTAATGACTAAAGTGACCAAACACGTTATGGTTGTGTTAAAAGTCGCTGTTTGCTGTTAAAATACCGCGCCTTCTTATTAGTGAAATACGGCGTTAAACACCAATCAATCAATCAATCAATCAATCAATCAATCAATCAATCAATCAACCGTAGTAAATTTTGACCAATAAAATATGCTTGTTCCACCATGATTAAAGTAACAGTATTTATGTAGTATATTTACAGTTTAAGATTTGAACTACTATGTAATTGAATTGAACAATATTTAGCTTTATATAATTCAATACGTATATTCTATCGTTATTTTCGTCTGATATACAGGTACCTGTAATTTTTTAATATTTCGTGCTGAAACTCACCCGATCTAATGATATCAATAGTTGTGCTTCTCCTCTCGCCAGTCAACTGTCCAACGCTATCCAAATAATTGCTGACGAAGACAGTTGGTGCAAAATTAATCATGTTCTGCTCTCCACAACCGTATGACATTCTGATTAAGTTAGCCAATCCATTTATAGTGTTGCTTAAGAGATCACCTACAATGAAATAACATTTTATTTACAAGTAAAAGAAATTGGAGAAATGAACCTAAATTGACCAGTCCAATAAATCCCAATTCACTGCTTGTTAACACAGTGTTTATTATCATGGCGATAAAAGCTCTGAACAGAGAAACCAAGCAGTTCATAAGACATATCATATAACTGATATATAAGTTAAAACCGCTGCTGCCATAGTTGGGCATTTTATAACTTATTATGATAACTCCGAACTCAAAGGTTGGATGGGTTCCTCTCCGGTGCTGTCCGAGCTAAGGGGCATCAGGATGTCAATTTGTTGTGGTGTTCTGTTTGTTTTGTCCTGTAAATGTTTTGTTGTGTCGTCTTTGTTACCGGCTGGTTTCTTTCACCAATTAACCGACAAGCCCCCATATGAACGAAAAAACGTGAAGTACAATCCGAACCCAACTGGAATGCATTCGGAAGCCGTATCCGCGAAATTCTGTTAACTCATGAAATACATTATCCAAATAAAGGTGTGTTTTTTTTGTCAAGAAAACATTTGAATATACCACAGGGGAAATACATTTTACACCTTGATGACTGTTGAAAAAACTATTTATATGTTTGTCAGCTTACCAAGAACCTTAACGAGTACACGCTGTGATCCTTTTACGAGATTTGGCGGAAAGGCTACTTCGACATGTTCTAGGAAGGTTTTAGTGTTTGTCAAGTCCACAATGACGGCCTGGTTATATTCCTGTGGGATGCCTTCAGGCTGTAAAATGAAATCTGTTGATTAGGACTTAAACTCTTTACTGTTAAATTCCCCTTTGGGATTATTTCTTTGAGATTATTTCCCCTTTAACGCTGAATATTAATTGTAAAATGAATATAAACTTTTGGAAATATTGATGTGTCTGACATACTAATTTACTAAGAGGGATTTTTTGATAAAAAATTGATAAAAAGTTTAAGAATCATTTTGTAATATTATGCTAATTACACTTCTTTCGGCTTTTGTCCCTTGGCCCAGTCGTTTGGGGGATCTTCAATACAAGCCATTAAAGCGTATGGATATTATCGATGTTAAAAAATGATGCTCTTCTTTATATGTTACATTGCAAGTCAATTCAAACTTAACGAACCTGGTACGGGAATTGTAGCCAAATATACATGTCTTACCTCGACTCTAAGCTGCTTTGTCAGAGCATCAGCGTATTCCTTGGTCCTTGCTGAAATTGTGATATCAATTTCACCCAATGACTTGGGGTTTATTGGGAAGTATACGGACACCACACTGTCGGCTTTCACCTGAAAACAATTATTAAGGGACTTCAATAGTAAGCAATATTAATAGCTGAGAAGAACATATGTCTAATCTTTTTAACTTCTTAAGGGTCAATATTCTGCGTTGTCCTGCGTGTCAACATACTTCTTTGGATGGTTTCCTTAACCCATCTGGACGGGCAAGTCGTCATATGAGTGAAATAAACTTAAGTACGACTAAATCGTACGTATCACCTTACTTACCTAACAACTAAGACCATATCCGAACGGCGAAATTTGGGATGCTCCGGTTCTAATGTTTGGGTAAACAACGTTTGCCAATATGACTATATGGCCTTACCATCAGTTAACCTTGCTTTTTTTTATCAACCCTACAGTTAAACACACCAAAATAAAAAAATATAGGATAACTAACCTTTATAGTTTGTGTAGCACATGAAGATGCTGTAACCACATTCCCCTCGGCGTCAATATCCAAACAATCAAAGTCTTTTGTTGACTTCAGTTCCACAAGCACCTATTTTACAAGAATTGAACATTCCATTATCTTTTTATTAATTAAAAGATATACACGAAAATATAGAATACACTACATATGTATTTTTGTTTTTGTTCTTAGTTTAAAGAGGAATGTTATCAGTAAAATAAAAAAAGCAAACATTAAAAATTACTTGCATTCCCTGGAACAGTATGATCGTGTGTCGATGTAGCTAATTTTGTGACTTGATTGTTCTCCATTGGTGATACGTTCAACGCTAGAGGATCGCCATTTGTTTTTATTTCTCTGCGATGCGTCTCTTAGTGATAGCACCATGATTGCGATTATCCCATAAAATGCATAATGAATACGGACATAACTATAATTGAGGATGTGGCTACAGGCGAAATTAAATCCAGTGGGAACAAACCATTATTCTACAACATTGTACCGCTGCTTGAGCTGGAATCCGACCAGCCAACACCAATGGCCTTGGCTCAGATAACCATAACAGAGACCATAGATTGACGAGACTGGTCACTTCGCCAGCGCTATGTTGAAAACGAACAGTAGCGCCCCCTAGTATAGTAGGTGCTGATTTGTTGCCAGCGACGTTGATCGATACTTGCAGCCTGATATCCCGAATATTTTCTAGTGTCCTTATTTGACCTTTAAACTATTTACGAACCGCTGTTGTGGGCGCTACATGTCGACACTATTTTGAAAACTAGAAATCAGAACCCGGTGGACAGGGAACGCCATGGTCCATGTAAACAACATGCAGCATAGGATGATAGCCTGGGATGGGCCGAAGTCACTAGTCACGTCAATCTGTAGTCTGGGAGTAGCCGAAAGTGATATCATGAGCAGTATTGTCGAGTAGGACATCGGTACAACAGACCGATCTCTCGAGCCCCCTCGCGATCCAAGAAAATATGGGTTATTAGAGCAGCATCTCACCTCTTGATCTGAATGCCAGTAATTGAAGACGTTGGCTTGAAGAACAACTTGTTCTCCACGTTTAACAGAGTATGGAATAATAACGTTGACGAAGAATTTCTGCAGGACAACGATCTGAAACAAATCCAAAACATAACAAACTGTCAATCATGGTTCAAAGTAATAATTGTCAAGACTTATGTTCTTTGGAAACTAGGAATGGCAATTTCAATACACCGGTTGTTGATATTATGGTCTTATTTTACAGGACTTCTCTTGAACGAAGAATGAATTTAAGGTTGTAATTGTTCACAATGTTGTTGTTGTAGTTCTTATGATAAAGTCAAATTATGTCGAACTATCATAGCACAGTTACAATGGAAAACTAGTTTCTCATCAGCTGAATTGACTGCAACACAATTATTTTTTTAA
>JAVFBZ010136896.1:13276-75506 GCA_032466195.1 Katharina tunicata
GAACTATCATAGCACAGTTACAATGGAAAACTAGTTTCTCATCAGCTGAATTGACTGCAACACAATTATTTTTTTAAGTGATATACAGCACACTGGCAAGTAACAATAATAAGTTTTAGTTCTTCCTACGTCACAAAACGTAGACAGGTGTAGCGGAAGTGGATAGCAGCAGAAATTAAATTTAAATGAACTGACTTATCCAGGCTATAAAGTGTAAAGTGTAAAGTGGGGTTAGACAGGATTATGAATAGGGTGGAAACCGAGTAGGGGAGATTTAAGCAAGGGTTTCTAGCCCTCTTTTTCACGACATAACAATAACATATCATAATCGTTTTAAACTAAAATGTTTTTGTTGTCCTGTGCAACCTACCGTTGACGGTTCCTCGGTCATTCCAAAGCCCACTGAAGTATCGACAGCAAAAGCCGTTCCGACCCATGTCGTCATGGTATCCGGAGCCTTTAGTGATATGACCTTTGAACCTGACCATCTGTTGAGATATATGGATTCATTTTAATGTTGAACGGATATGAAATGATTTTGCCTTCAGCCAATCATGTTGCGTTGCGACACATTTAAAAGTTCAAAGGCACTGTACTGACTTATCGGTACAAATGCGTATGTTCGTATGTGCCATTTATTTGTATATTTTCGATTTTACTTTGTCGAATACTCATACAGACTTAACTTAAAGTAGTAATATTTGTCGTATATATAAATAAAACTTCAATGAATTTAAAATTAAACACACTAATTGATTGATTTGGTTTCGTTTACTGTTCCATTTTGTTTATATCTCATGCTTCCAAAGTTTGGGGTCCGGCGGCTCTGGACATAACGTGATGGTTTCACGAGGTTTCTTTCCGGTTTCCCACCGTAAACCGACAAGGCAAATCGTCATATAAGTGAAATAACCTTGCGTGCGACGTTAAGCATAAATCGAAAATAAAAATCACTGTTATGTAACGTGTCATTTGTTGTCGTACAAGCACTGACAAATCAGTTTAAACAATCCTTCCACTCTGTAAACATGAGCTAAATCTTACCCTATTCTTTCCAAACTCCATAGCCATGTTTCGATGAAACGGGTTCTTATCTTCTCAACTTCAGCGAATCCACCAACCGACATTGACATAGCCGCAACCATTCCATCTTGCATTGCAAACGAGCGATAAAAATAATCTACTAACAAAAATGTTGTCCAGGTTAGCTGTCTTTCTATATATACATGTATATAACTTTTTTCGATGGAATACAATTTCAATGCATTTTTATTTAAATTTTAAACAAAAACATAGGATCGTCTTTTATATCTTCAAATTAATAAATGCCAGAAAAAAAGCTTGACAGAATGGAAAACAATACAAAAAAGGATGTATGTAAAGTAGTACATTGTCGGGTCTCCCAGAGTATCGTACGAAAGATAAACTGTGAACTCTCTTTCACTTAACGTTTGTTTTTTTTTTTTTATTGCGGGCTCATGTCGTGCTTAATTTTTGTGTTTCTCTTGGGTCGTGCCGTGACTCTTGTTGTTGTTGTTTTTTTGAGAACGTGGGTTTTTTACGTGGTTTCCTTCCGGAATCGCACCATGGACGCAAAGGCGTCAGATAAGTGAAATACCCTCGAGTACAACTGTAAACGTCAATACATCTTTTTTCCTTCTCCTGTTTTGGAGTGCCAATCCATTGCGCGAAAAATTGACCCTGCTGTATCAGTAAGTATATTGTGCACATCGCTATAACGTATGGATATGGCTGCCTGAGGCAGCTTCGCCCAGAGGCGTTCCGTTGGTTCAATTTGGACAAAAGTCGTTTGTGTTTTAGCTATACAAACTTAAGTCACAACAATGAACGGACTCCATAAACTCGTAAACGTATGAGAGGATCCTTCATTTGAGGCTATTTCAGGATGTTTACGACTTATGTTCAGCCCCATTTCCATTTATGTTCTCGAGACATGTTGTTACTTTGGCTTTCGGGATCTCGATTCTCCATCACATTCGAGCAATGTAAAGTCACCAGAGAAGTGAATTTTCCTTGATTGCAAAGTTAAACCTCATTCAAGTAAATAAATTGAAATTGGGGCCATTGTTAAGTTCAATCTCGTGTGTGATTTGTTGACGTTGTGTGGCTGTTTCGTATGTTAAGTATATATGGTTAGTCTCATAATCCGATGAAACTGTTTATTGTTTAACAAAAACGTGGAAAACATGTAAATCCATTTTGATTTGTATGGTTATGTGCCCAGCTTCTAAATGACGCATAAACAAGATGTTTATGTTTTGTAACAATGACGGACGAAGCCAAAAATGAATGACTGCTACCAAAAACAGAAAACCTTAGTAAAGGAAACATAGAATAGTACTGGGATACTTGTTTGTATCTCATATTTTACTTACTCCTCGGTTCAACATAGTCATACACCAAACCATTTGTAATAACTTTGACACCAGCTTCCTGTAAAAACAACACATTAAAAGCAGTGTTTAATTATACGAAGAAGTGACCTCATCAAGGAAATATAACAAATTCGTTTAATACGACTGGGACGCGGCGTAGCTCAGTTGTTGAGCAACGATGGCTTTTACGCGGTGATTTTGATTGGACAACCGAGATAATATGTTCGGGACATGCCGTACCTCCGTTGGTTTAGTTATGTTGTTATTATCAAAGAAAGTGACTGATATCCACAGTAGTATAACACGGTGTAGTATTTAAAATACAAATGGAATCATAAGGAATCAAGTGCAAATGGACTTTTAATAGAAGTGTGTTATACCTGTTTAGTTTCAGCCAGTAGTTCAACAGATCAGATTTGTGAAACATAGAATAAGAGAAACTCGGAACAAATAATACATGTTGGTATAGATAATATATCTCGGCTTGTTTAACTGATGATGACATAATAAAGCCGAAATATATTATCTATACCAACATGACTTTCTTGTTTGGATTTTCTCTTATTCCCTGTTTGGTTAATTGACTGTTAAATGCAAGCTTATCAGTTGCTCAACTTCGAGCCATACACAGTTCTTCTCTGATCATTCCGACAATTGGTTAATATGAAAAATGTACGGAAAAAAGGCATTTACCTCAAAAATAGCCTTCGCGTCGTCGGAAGATCCATAACTTGGGTAAGGCCAGATGGATAACCGCTTCCTCCTCTTCTTGAAGAAAAATGTCGGGAATGATGTCTTTCCAACATCAAATCTACTAAGACTGTCTGATATCTGAAGCAAATTGAATGGCATTTATATAGGAAGTTTCTAGGGTATTACGCAATATCTATAATGGTAAGCTATGGATGTATCGTCAAATAACCACTGACATTCAGTTCATTGAAAACTTCTAAGGTTAATTGGTCCATATAAATACTCTTATACCATAGCACTAGCATAAATGGCCTATAGAAGGTATATTTATCCAGAAACAGTAAATAGGATAGCATTGTACAGTATGTGGTTAACATTACCTCGGAGAAAGATAGATCAAATCCGGACTTGAGAAGAATGACACTTTTGTCCAGTAAGAGAGTTGCTACAAGAGACCCGGGGTCAGCACTCAGAAGAAGACTTACTTCTCCGCCTGGTGTTACTTCAGCAGCATCAAATTCCATGGAAACCTTTGAGATAGTTAAGTCAGAATAAGCAAAACTTTTTTTGGTTTTAATTAAATTTCAACATTTCAGTTTTGTCCAACCTACGGCAGAATTAAAATCCATGTAACTTGAACATGTGAATTCTCAGCTTAACTCTGTTTTCGTTTTCATCGTTAGCAAGGCTGTCTAACAGGCATAATATATGCATATGACATGTTTATTTCTAGCTGTGTAAAATAATGTGCACAATTTGGATTGTTTTTATTAAATATACCTGATACATGGTAGCATTAAGTCATTTCTAAAACGTTTCTAAACGAAGGTCAAATTAAATTTGTTATGCCAAATTTAGCTCATAAAAAGGCATCGGTAGATATTTATTTACATTATTAGATGTAATGGTTGTAACAGTGATGGGAGCTAACGCCGACCAGAATGTTATTCAAGATTTAAAATATATACAAGCATTTTAGACTTGTTTGTGGTAATGTAAGACAGCATTACATACTGACAAAGAGATGGGAACAGTTTTCTCATCTCTCATAGCTTGAGTTTAGGCAAAGTGTGTTTGTTTAGCAAACTTTTAGCAAATTTTGAATATCCCATTTTACTTATGGAGTATAAAGAGGTGAATCAAATACAGACATTGATTTTACCAGTCTAACGTTTACCTTATTCTTGAAGGCACCTCTGACGTTGAATGTTAAACCGTCAGCGACAATTTCCTCTCCTTTCAGAAATAATGCAACAACCCGAGATGTAGGTCCCATTTCTGGAGTTGCTAAAAAGGTTATATGTGCACTTGTTGAAGGCTCTATTGTGCTGAATGTTCGAGTAAGTACGATTCGACCCCTTGACATAACCTGTAAATATGTATATATTATAAATATACCTGAAGAACAAACTGCATGCATTTACTGGAAAGAGAACACGGTTTTAAGACCGTAAACCGTAGGCCTAATTACTTACATGTACATACTCAAGGCTCCAAAAAATCTTGACCAGACTTAACGCCAAATTGATTGATTGCGCACTTTTAACTCTATTGAATGAATAGTTTCTCTAGCGACTAAACAAAAAAGGTGGCATTTATGTTCCTAGAAAAAATTCCAAAGGGAATTTTTCACAAATATAGAGAAATGCAAATTTACATGCATCTCTAAGCCTTATTACTAGTTCAAAGCTGCCATATTAGTGTTTTTTACTCGGATTATAGTTTGGTGGCCAAAGGTATTGAACTCCTTCCACCCTTTTTTTTGTATTTACGTACTCGCATTGATTAGAAGGGAAAATCTATTTAACGTTTGATAATTTTCCAATCTACATAATTTTGCCTCTGGTGCCTTTCGTCCTATGAGAGAAACGACATAGAGCATTCAACATTGAATTAAAAATTAATAACGATCAGATCACCAGCCCACTTAAAATTAGGAAAAACAATTCAAGATTACAGCTTTAGTTTTAGAGTACAGCATGCTGTTTAAAGATTTGAACATATATGCATAGGCCACAAGCCAATCAAACTACGTCCACACATTGTCCTTGCGAATTAACATTAGTACTTAGAAAAATCCACCTTCTTGGAAAGCCCGAGACATTCAACTTACCAAATATGTGTATGACGTGAACTCCACATTGGATTTCAGTTCAATTTCAATCACGTCACCAGACTACAACAACAATATGAAAAACAAGATTATTGGATTGTGCAGATAAACTTTAAAACTTAATGCGTGAAGTATTTAAATTTTAGGTCAGTTTCGTCATAAATGTGGGCCGTAAATCAACATTGAATTAAAAATTAATTACGATCAGATCACCAGCCCACTTAAAAATAGGGAAAAAAAAATCGAGATTACAGCTTTAGTTTCAGAGTAAGATAAAGATCTGAAAATATATGCCGTAAGTGTTCTATTACTAAATTGACTTTGTATATCATGGTTTATAGTAAATGGTGTTAAAGATTTTAAAATGATAGAAAAGATTTTTATTAACATTAATTCGACTGTATTATTATTTTAACAAAGATCTAAATCATATCGATATAGAATAATGTATCAGATAAATGGGAGTTAAACAGGAGGCTCATACTGCATTATTGCTAAATTTCGAGAAAACATGGGATGGAGAGCATCGTGGTTTTGAGTGTTTCTCTCTGTACATCCCACGACGTGCTTCACGACGCTTTGACAGTTTAGGCTTGCACGTATATTGTCTCTGTGGTTTCCTTTAGGCTGAAGGGTTTGAAACATCGATTTACTTTCAGGTAAGCTTAGAAACAGACAAACACTATTCCTTGCTTACCTTCGGTAGATTGTTCTTGAGAATGACCTGGAGATAAGAATCGCTGGGCGAATGGAAACGCTTCACTGACAGGTAGCTGGAGAGTTTCGTATACCGTGCCTGGGAAATGAACAATAAGGTTGGTTGCAAGAAGGCTGGAGACGTGTCTGTTTTGCAACAGTTTTAAAATTACCATAATAGTAATTAGTGTTAAGGGTCCAGATGTGACAGTTCTGAAATCGCTGGTTGCTAAATAATATTCTTAGTCAAGTTATACATATATACATTTGTAACTGTTCTGTATTGCAAATCGTACCAATTTAGAGACCGACATTTGTGAACTTTAAAACCTTAATTCGGATTAGGTCTGTTTACATGTTAACCAGACAAAAATTAGGTTGCTATAAACATTCTTAGGTGCATTGGGTTTATGTATGTTGCTGAAACTGTGAATTTATTAAATATATATAATAGAAGAAAAAAACATTTTGGTAGGCTGTTGTTTCCTATTAGGTTTGGCAGGTTGCAGGCTCCATACATGTATAGTTCGACATGGTCGTCACTAGACAAATTAGTCTTCAACATGAAGTTAAACATGAAACAAACCAGAAACACAGAACAACGTACTGTAAAACTGATGCTAGAAGCGTTCTCGGGGATATCAAAGCTAAATGGGACGATTCCTGAGGCAGGGATATCCAGCTCTAGGCCCGGGAGGGTGTAATATTCTGATCGAGTCTGGGGAAACGGAAATGGTCTGAAGATAGGAACTTCATCGACTGGCTGTGGGATGAGTTGTCTCCTCTTACGTTCCAAGGGTTCCTGGCCTACTGATCGTTTAGCCAGCACTAAAGGAGCTTCCAGAATGGCCGGTTCGTCGACGATTAGTGGTTTGGATATTTCTATATTTTTAACGTCTATTTTCACTTCAACTCTAGCTTCAATTGTTAATTTGTCCGCAGCAAAGGACAATGGCGTCCCATCCTGTTGGGTGAGTTTTACCTGGAAGTAAACAATCACATACCGCAAATACATAGATGTTTTTCCATTTTTAGATTTTGTGCTTTTAAAGTTACCGACTTATTTGTTGGAATGCCGAAAATAACAAATAGGCTTTAGACTAATAACTAAAGATTGTCTTGTTTTTTGGACTGCGTGATTGAATTTGTTACCCAATGTCCATTAATTGAACATCCTAAACTATTTGTTTAAACATCTTGATAAGTTTTTCATTAAATACAATCGAAAAGAGAAGGATACATACGTAGCCAGTGTATCCCAAACTGGGCTTAAAAGTTTTGGGATTCGAAGAAACAAACTCGATCTTCTCAGCCTGTGCGTATATTTTTGCCTCTGCGGATGCTGCTGCCTGTTCCCCGGTTAAATCTTCCGTGACGGTCACACTAACAACTACCTTCTTATTCGTGAGGTACTTGTCGAGTGCACTTAATTCTTTCATTGAGAAGCTGTATCCAGAGTTGCCGTCAATCTGTGTAAAGCAATTCATTGATTTATATTCTAAAGAAGAAAATGTTATATTTTCTAAATCTGATGCAAATATAAAACAATTTATCGTAAAGTGAACTAATAGAGGATAACAATAGTTTTAAATACAAAAGAAATTTAAATATTTTTGAGTTCAATATTCAAAACATACATATCAGTGATTTACTGATCAGCCATCTTTTATTGTTGTTAATATTATTTATTTTTTTAATTATTATTATTATTATTATTATTATTATTATATTCCATGATATATTTATTACTGTTGAAATATAGTGTATTTTAGGTGAACCCTTGTCGGAGTATTCTAGTTCTGTGTTAATCTATCTTTTTCACAGTTTTATTCGTTTGATTGGGGTTTTCGTTTGTACTGAAGGACATTTCACTGACATGAAGGCGTTCTGATGGTTTGTGGTAACGTCAGGACGCCTGGTCCCTGGTGCTCTCCGAACTAATGGGCATCAGGAAGCCGATTTGTTGTGTTTTCCTGTATTTTTTCCTGTCCTTGTCCCATTGGGTGTATGTCTGTTAACAGTGTTGAGGGCAGTTGTCTGCTCCCTTGGGCTGTCAGCTCATCATATGAGTAAAATAACCTTAAGTACAAAGTTAAATCGCCAATGGAATAACAATCAAACACACCCGTACGTGGCCACAACTTTATTTTACCCTCGCTCCACGTAATTTACATGATCCCAATATATCTCCGCCACACCGTTAGTAAAGTTTTCAAAATTGTCTTATTGTCTGAATAACACAATGTAAGAAATGAAAAATGATCGACACCAAAGTAACATACTGAGAGGCTTACTTATCATGTCATTCGATCGATATTGACTTTTGCACACGACACAAATATAATCCCACACAACCCTTATTACTTTAAGCCATGAATAAAACAATCAATACTGGAAAGCTTTAAATTAATGATTGTTTGGTGCATAAATTGTTGGACTAAAATACTTTAAGAGGGATAAAGCTTATTAACACACAGGATTGATTGATGAGTGTTTCGACAGTTAAAGTGCGGATATTTTTATTGCCGCGGCATTATATTTATATAATTTTTACAATTCGTTTTATTACGTATATCTTTCATTTCAATTTTAAACAAATAACAGAAATATAAAAGGAACAATAAACAAGGCTATGAGGTGTAAAATTTCAATTAAGTTCACAGAGCAAAATATGCATGTATATTGTTAAATTTGGAATCGAGATATTTGAAAGATGGACAGTATTAAATTCATATTAATGTCATGTTACAAAGTAACTTAAAATACATATACCATAATAAAAAGAAACGTCCAGATCTTGAATTTAGATTATTTGTATTTCATGAAGCAATCCCTGGGTCAACGTTAACTTGACACAATAGTCTTAAATTGTGTAATTTAGATATTCATTTAGTTATCACGCAGATACTGGGTAATACGAGAATAATACTTTCTAAAGTCATACCTAAACATTTATGTGACATTGGTCCCGGTCAAATAAATACAAATTATCAAATGTTTTCTAGGCATAGGTTTTGTTTTGGTACCTGTAATGTTTGCCTTATGGTAGCCTGTGGTTGTTTTATATATCCTCCGTACACCGAGTCAAGTCTTGCCACGACATCAGCTCGTCCTTTTACTGGTTTCCCGGATGTATACCTAAACAAAAGTAATTTTTACTCGGTAACTCGCCAGGTATTTATTAAAACATATACAATGTTCACAATAGTTGCCAAGCGTTAAGCAGCATAGCAATAGAAAAAAATATATAGAATAAACAGTACTATTTAGATCTCTTCGACACAACCAAACAAGTATCAAACCCAAAAGGGTAAAATGAGTAGAGTGAGTTGAATTTGAGTACAGGTAAAGCATAAATACCAAATCAATTAAACTGAATAGATAGATAGTAATAGCACAAGCATATCTGATCACTTGTGTCGTTTTTATGTTTCTTACATTTATAATGTTCGATATGCTTGTTTTGAGTGCTACCCTTGTCCCTTGGTGACTGTTTGTACGTTACCAGGGTTGTTGAGGGTGGTTTGGCTGCGTAGCTGTCATATGAGTGAAATAACCTTAAGTATGACGTAAAACCCGAAACAAACAAACACTCGGTCAATTAATCAAGCCTATCAATGGTATATGTCAAATTAGAATCAGGCGACCGAAAACACCATTCAAATGATCCCTAGGTAGCGAACTGTTATGTTATTTGGTGACTTACGTTGCTGATATTGTCCCGGCAACAGCTTCGTCAGTAACTACAACGTACGATTTTGCAGTTGTAACGGTAACCCCATAACGTGGAAGAACTGCAAATACATTAAATGTATATTTTTATTCATGAAATGACTGTTCAGCGCACCACGCTATTTGCTTTTTTTTTTATTTCATTTAACTGTTAAGACATGAAAAGGTGTAAAAAATATCCTTCCGCTGCTTTATTTGACTGGTTATTCCACTGACTGGTTATGGGCACTAATATGTCGACTTTGCGTTGGAGTGTATGAGGGGATAAACCCTGTAACAATCACTCCGCGGTCTTTACAGCCAAGGTGAATTCCAACCTACACATTGTGCAGTAATGGACACACAGACGCCCAACAAAAAAATAATAATTTCAGTCTCATTTAAGGCCGTGCAGTGAAATATTTCCGCAACACATTTTTGGAGACTAAAAATTTTAGTTAAAATATTTTATCTGCGTTTGTTTTGACATTGCAACTTGACCATTCAGATTAAAAATATATTAAAAGTATAAAATATTTATACATTTTATTATACGGATTATAGTATGTGATATTATCAAGCTTTTACTTTATCCACTATATACATATAATTAAAATTACAACTTACCGTATTTCCTTACTTCGAATGTCTTCGAGAAAGAATTGTACTGCAAGGCAAGCATATTTTAACAAAAGTTAGTGACCATCTTCAACTAATGACTGTTTTAACGAGTACGACTTTTTTAAATAAAAAAAGAAGGGAGGTTCACTTCAATTGAGATGTTAGCTATGTAATTACACCATGTAGAGGCTCTGTACGGTTTAAAACATTTTATATTCGTTTCATGTTTTTAAGAATGACTCGCGAAATATCACCGCTAAGCTTTCTGTGCCCTGGTACACGTTGAGCTAAGTGGCATCAGAATGTCGCGATTGTTTCTTGTCAGTTAGATAACTCCAACTATTGCTTGTTTTAGAGGCATGTAGAAGTTGAGGTACTAAATATAACACAAGGCTTTATGGAGAACAACTTCTGGTTTATTAGATTGCAACGTTTCGATGTCTATTCTAACATCGTTTTCAAGCGTGTGTTAACTATTGGACTGGCACACCGCAAATCGATTGAAATAACCTAATCGACAAGTACCCACAATAAGTACATGTACGACAAGCTATCAAAAATTATTTATTATTATAATTACTAAAACTAGTATCGAGGTAGTGGTTATGCTGAGAGAGTAAGCTTCAGAAATGGTTTCAAAATCTCCGCTTACCTCTGTAGTCACGCTAATTTGCCATTCGCCTAGTACAGGTTCTGAGGATAGTTTTAAATCCCCTTCTATCAATCCGTAACGGTCAGCAATTCCAAGATCTTGCTTCACGCGGTTTCTTCCTGCATCCTGCCCAATAATAAATGATACAATTAAACGACATTTACAAATTGCCCCAATTTGAACTTGCATATTTTTTCCTGACTCGTTACAAGCAGCTAATCACTGGGTATGTTTTACTACAACATAACTGCATTAAACTACCTTCAAAACTTAAATAAAATAATAAACGAATAAAAGCTATCCTTGTATTTTATATATAAAAGACAAATAATTTATCTCATGTAAATAGTAGCTTTTTATATGGATTATTTATTCAGGTATTTGTTCACTGTACCGGAATTGATTAGAATCGCCATGTAGACCTTACTTAAAGAACGGGATTTTCCGCCGGGATCGCGGGTGGATTTGTACGAGGTATAGTTTGAGTTTACCAGAATAAACCAACAAGGAAAAGATGCTAGTCGGCATGACATTTTAACTAAGCAGCTTGCATACAGCCAATTCACAACAGACACCTTAGTCTCACGGCCGTAATTTATATAGCACGCTTTGGTAAGTGGGCGTTATTGTTTGCGAAAATTCGAAAAGAAATCAGATTGAATCCAAAACAGTGAAATTTGGCTTTGGCATAAAATCCGCTTTATCTGACAAATTTATTGGTTTTATTCTCTTATTTTTCTCTGATATATGAAAAATACTTTTTTATATAAATAATTTAATCAAATTCAAAATTGAACCTTTGAAAAACTAAACGATATTTTGTCTACGTACGTTTTACAATTAAGCAAAAATGAAATGAGAGTCTGAATTGAGATTATATATTGGAATATATTTAAGTGAAAGTTTTGGGGGCAAATTTATCTCATTGATATGGAATTTCTGAAAACAATCTGAAAACACAGAAAGAAAGATAATTTAAATTTCAGAAAATGTAAATTAAATATGTTTTTCGAGCGTAACCCTGCTGCAATCTGGAATTAAGGAATGCTTGAAATATAGATTTTTACTTTACAGAATCAGTAAAAAGACTGCGGCCCTGTGTTGAATAAATATTGAAATAACAGCAAAATCTTTTGTTTTTATTTTGATGCTTCTTCAGTCATTGGTACACCACGTCGGGTCATGCGAATGGCTACTTTTGATCTGAGGACAAGGGCTGTCCGCAGCAGGCGAGTCTGCCTGAAATCGGAATGCTTTCGTAGTGAATGGAAACAAAATACCGCTAGAGACTTTATAGCTCATTTATATTGTATAACAAAGGAGAAGTCACAAGTTAACACAAATAACAGAAAGTGTGAACTTGGAAGACGATCACTAAGTCAACCAGCGTTATTTTCTATTCATGTCGATATGACTATTATTTAATGGCACGCCTGTTTCATTGGGACTTCATGGGATTGACACGGTATCCCCTGATATTTAAATAAAACTATAAATTTTAAGTGAATAGAATTTCTGCTTTCCGAATTTACTAAAAACTTTTTGACCTGAAATAGCGACACAATTCATCGGTACTTGAGTAGTATCAGAATATTTCCCCACGAATACTCGGTTAGGAAAAAAGTGTTCTATTGATACAAGCAAAATAAGTAGAAAGTCGAAGAAACTGAACTTAAACTTACGTATATAATAACATCGTATTTGCCCTTGTATGCTTGATTGTTTTGATCCAAAGATAAAATTCGGTAGCGAACTGAAATAAATGAAAATATACAGTCATATAAATGGTCATTGTTAAAAAAAAAACACAAATGCCGAATTCTTGTCACCACAATCCCGGGAATCGAAACCCGTAACCTGTACCGATGGGGCTAATATATACCGACAGGTATATAAACCATGTTAACTGAATTCCAACGACGACTTGATCAGTTAAAAAGAGAGTAATCCATTTACATTCAAATATGTAGTAATTTGCCGAACGTGGAGCATTAAGAATTTTGACAAATTTTAACCTACCTTTTTAAAAATGTTTATGCTTTAAATTACTTGAAACTGATTTATATGGTGATATATAAAGATTGACAAGGGAATATCTTTCTGTCACTAAATACAGATTAAACATATATGTTTAGATCCAGAGAGAAAACCATGAATCGACTGAAAACTTGAATCCTTATTTTTTTGGAAATGCTTTCGAAATTTAAAAAGTTATGCAAAGGATTGATTTTTCATTTAAATGTGCAGAAATACATCCTGAACTTCGATAAGGTTTTCCAGGAGTCCGGCCCATTGCACGTCAGGACCTATGATCCTTACCTGTATTGCCAGGGTTGTACATGCCCTTATCAGTCTGAACAAAGCCGTTGATTATTTTGTTGTCAACTGTAACTTGCACCTCCTCTACAAATTTTGTTCCTCTTCTACCCGATACAATTACCCGGTAGGACTTAGCATTAGGATTCAATGGAACCTGGTATGATATAGAATTGAATTGAATTTGCGTAAAGATTAGAGGATATGATAACACTTAGCAGATTTACTCTTCTTTCACAGTGTACACCAAGTATTTGGCTTGGTTCGATGGGCGTGGCCTGTGAGTGATAAATTCTGATTAATATTACTTATATCTAAGTGGGATACCATAATAACAACGATTATTTATGGAGATGTATTTGTTTGGATGACAAAACACAACTTATGCAAAATTGTGTCATTTATTGCACTGATAAATAGTTTTAATGATGCGGCAAAAACAAACTTATTACAAGCAAATGCTAACCGTTCTAAATACGTACCTTTAGGGACATGGGTTGCCACAATGCTGAAAGACAGTAGACGTTTCATTAAATGGTTTTGACGAAATAGTCTATAAATGAATCGATAAGTTATCACGTCTGTTTCATTTTAAATTATCATGTATAATTTATATCATTCTATTCAGGTAACATTTGGTTTAGATATATGTTTTTTCAGCACTACTGAGTTTCAATTTTACAAAATGTGTGCCTGATTTTATTCATATGTCTAATCAAATTATGTACATTTAGTGCGCGGGTGGTTGGGTTGGGGCATCCTGTACCACTGTGCTCTCTGAGCTAAGCGGCATAAGGATGACGATAGGGTGGTTTCCTTTACCGATTGGGTTGGGACGAAGTCATAGGAGTGAAATATCCTTAAGTACGGTGTAAAACTCCAATCAAACATAATCGGTGCATTGTGGTTTTCTCCATTGAGCTGGAATGTCGTCATGTGGATGAAAACAACTTTCGTATATGTACATGTAGGTGCGTCGTACAGCTTCTACTGAAAATAAGGAATTGTTTTCTTACATGATGTTAGGTATTTGTAGGCTCGTGTGAACGTTTTATTGTAATCCGCCCCAGTGCCTTTCAGCTCTCCTTTTACGAGGGCATGACGCGTCAATCTTGGAAAGAAGTTAATGGAGATGTCGAGTCTTTGTCCGGGTCTTGCAATTCGAGGCATGGACACAAAATATATGCTCTTGGCCGACGACCTGTGAAAAAAAGTTGTATGAATCAGATGATCAGACTTAAAAGACAATAATCAAGCGTATCAATTGATTTAGGTTCAATTTAGTTATTTTACTTCGCACTGACATATAGTTCATTTCTATGACGGCCGGACCAGGATTAACGGAGAATGTAACAAGACAAGGCCTGTAGAGAAAACAAAAACAGTTCAACATGCGATGTTATTGAGTATAGCCGACACTGGAATCCTTATCATTAATTATAATAGTCAACCAACTTACACATAGACGAAAATAGTCAAGGCCAGGAGCACGCCTGCCAAATTAAGCCTCGCCATCTGGAATTAATAAAAGGCATATATTACTGTATAAAACTAGTTATTATTTCTCTAAAAATAAATTATGGTCGCTTTTTTCAAATCTTCAAGAACCGCGTATTTATGTTTGTGTGGTGTTAACATTATTTTATTTTTTACAAGACTTACGATGTATTCCTCCCACGATTAAATATTATGTCAAACATAATTTTGAAGATTTAAAAAAAAATAAGGTTAAGAATTTATGTCTGCTTTGTTTATGATCCAATGGGCCATAATTAATTAATTAATTTATTTATTTCTTAAGTTTTTAAAGTCGTAACCAAAGGTATTTCATTTATATGTTGCCCTTGTGTTGACGGTGTAGGATGGGAAACCAGACATAAATCCGTTAAATCACCCTGCGATCTTCGCAGCCACAGGAATCTTCCATAACGTAACTACGCTCGAAACAGGGATTTTGATTCTTTAATATAATCAAAGAAAAATTCTCCTAAAATAAAAGCATTCAATATACACATTAAAATTTCATATTCTGCTTCTCCAGTGTCCTTCTGCTGTCTGATGCCAACTTGCTGCTTAATCTGTTGAAGACGGCTCACTGAGCATCGTACGTATAATTGTTTTATAAGATGTTTGCTGTTTCATCAATTAATTATGGTACAAAATAATCGGCAATGACCAGGTTGTCATTCTTGTTATTTAAAGTAAACTGGAATAGGTTCGATACCCCTTTTGGACCATAGGTATATCAAAGTTGCTTGTAGTTGAGGAGATAACGGTTTCCACCATACACCGACAGCACAAAGTCATCATATAAGTGAAATTATCTTACGAGATTATACACCAATCAAATAAATAAATAAACTAATTTATTTTAATGGAAATTATTTCCCATTTGAACTGTACATCTAAGTAACATAAAAATAACATACCTCAATCGTTTAAAGTTACCCAGGTAAGTGCAGTATTGCCTTGTCTTCCTCCACAAACGGTAGCAACAGCCGGAACAAATATATGTTCTAACGCAAGAGTACTAAATGTTGGAATTTAAATACTTTTACAAATTCTCGAAATGTAGGTCAGTCGAATGTGTGACGTACTTGAACAAGGTGGTATAGAGAAGACGCTAAGGAACGACATGACGTCGATAATATGACATATGCAGAATTAGTCATAATGTTTGTAAAGCTGTTGACTTGAATGTGAATAGGTCTAGATGTATTCAGTCAAAATTTTCATTTTTAAGTTTTTACTGTTGAATGATTGTCAACAACATTTCAATGTGTGGCCAAACAATATAGATTTTGAATTGATTTAATAAAGACTCAACCGCATTTCAGAGGCAGTGTTACTTTAAGCAAAGTCGACAATACGACTGAGGTCAAATTGGTTTAAATCCCTTTTGCCGAACACCAATTAATCAAGTGCCTTTACAAAAGGCGTTCGGGTCAGGATAGGGCTAACAGATCACAGACAGTTTATGTCGTAGGTTGACAATATACAATACACATCTGTTTCGTGGTTCAGATATGTAATAAAAGCGATAGAAATCAGATTAAAAGTTTGGACAGCTAAATAAAAATGCAAAATGAACATAATATATGATTGTGTGTTGTTTTAATTTGCAGTATATATTATGTGTATCGACAAGCTACAATGTTTATTTCATATTTGCCACCATACGCCTACATGTTTTCTTAAATGCCTTTGAACACTTCTCCAATAAATAACTAAATAAATTTCGCTAGCAATGTTTTGCAATATATGTATAGATATAACTTGCAATATTGCAATATGGTCCCTGAATTTCGTTCATTAGTTTCAATGCAGTTGGTTACAGACCAAGACTTAAGTGTAGTTGAAATTTTACCAAATATTGTTATGCAGTATGTGGGTTATTGCAAATAAACTACAAGACTATTTGTTGGTATTGGGAACTGCTAACGTGTATATTGTGTATGTCATCAGCATTTTTATATTGAAGTTATCATTTTATTTTGCATCCACTGAAGAATACGATCTGGCTTTAACAGAGGTTTTCTATCTGTTACTAGTAACACTATTGTGATATAGGGACGTGGGTATCAGTAAACTGTCCCCTAGACACAACAGACAACCGTTCAACTATCGCACATAAATCTATGTATGGCTTTGAACCGAATTGAACAAGTAAAAGTAAAATTATTGTGGATTGAATCAGAAATTACTGCAAATCGTACTATAAAATTATGGTAGAATTACTCGGAGGTTGTTTCATGACCAGCACAAACAACTATTGCACGTCACCCTGATTGGTGTTCTTAAAATATACGAATGTTGGAGATTCGGTCGCGAGAAACAATTTTCACAACGATTTAAACTTTGAAAGCAATCCCTGTTTCACATTGTGTCACAGCTTGTATCAGATTCTATGAATGTATACGATTTTAATTGAGAATACGATATTATCCCGCACACAATACACAGAATGTGTCTGTTCGAGACATATGGCTTTGTTAAACGACTTTCAAATGTTAAACTGAAACAGCTGACCGCCGTTTGATGATAAACAAGGATAATCCTATCGATTAAAGATCAACTTGATACTAAGAGAAAACTGGCCACACAATTGTACTCTAAATTCCTAGTCACGACTGTCAAATACATTGTTATATTTTTCATTCAAGTTCGATGATATATGGTAAAGTTGTTACAGCATCACCGTTGCGGGTTTACTGTAATTGTAACAGTTTGCAAATATTCACAATTGCAATGTGAAACATGGATTTTTCTGAACGCCCAGTGATAGTTATTTCCGCTTTGGACTATACTTACCTGCACCCTGGGGCTAAGGGCATATTGTTCACAGACATGTCATGCTATCCTGTCTTATCTCTGGAGGAATATTATTTTTCCGGCATAGTAATATACTTCACATTTTATGGTTTAAGTGGTGAGGCTATATACCATCGGGAGTACACTTCCACAGTATTAGTGAAATACACTGGAGCACGGTGCCTTACACAAATTAATCAATCAATGTAACTGTTGTTTCTTTCTTTTGACAAAACAGTCTTAACGATAGATCGGATAGTACTTGAAACACTTTGACAAGATCATGATCCTTGCGGAAACGAAATACACGACTTTCAGTGTAGTGTCTAATTTGTGATCTTGCTTAATGGCTGACATTTACTGATGACGAATTCGTACTGTAAATTCCCACAAAAATGATACCTGGGTATCAGTCGGGAGTTCGATTTCCTTGCGAGATGGACAATTGGCACAATTGGCCGTGTTAGTGTATCTGATAAATAAGAATAAGGCTTCATTTAAAATAATTAAAAGACTTTACAATCAGTCTTTCGACGTCAGTTTCAACAAATACTATATTTTACCTCCATAATAAATACATTTGTGATACACATGTACCGCCACAACTTTTAGCACTTGTATTGTCGCACGCGAATTTGGCACTCTTTAGATGTAAATTTGCGGGTGGTGGATGGGAGCTTTCCTTGTCATGGTGCTCTGAGCTAAGTGGCATTAGGAAGCACATTTGTTGTGGTGTCCTTTTTTGTCCTGTAAATGTATCGAGGCGCCTTCCATGCTGCCAGCATCGTTTAGAGTGTTGTTTTGCCTCGGGCTGGATTGGGATTGCACGACGTCATGTGAATGAAATAACATTAAGTACGGCGTTAAATCCAAATCAAACAAACAAACAATCAAATACAACTGTAACTGTTATATAGGTTCTGCTATAACTAACTAATTCTCTGCCATTAAAATACAGCTGTCAAATAATTCAGGATTATTGATATTCTGGTTGGCACTGGTACACATAGTTCTTGGTATTGGGACAATTCAAAGCTTTAGAGCGGATGGTTGGCGAGAGCTTCCTGTTCTCTGGTGTTTTCTTCCCTTATGTGCATCTGGAAGCAGGAGACGAGCATGAGCAAAATGACCTAAAGTACAGCGCACAATCCCGATCAGACAAACAAATTAAAGACTTTAGACAGGGCGTTGTTTACCGTTGCTCATAACATTTTTTATTTAAGCTAAGTGTTAACACGAACAGTTTATTATATAAACATAAATATAGATATTATATCTAGCTAACCTCATCTTTATCGTTTGCGGAAGGATCTTGTTGAGCCTTGGCGCGTAAATTCCCATCTAAACAACAACAACAAACTTTGTGCAACATATTTCTTGCCACGGAATTGTTTTGTCATTTTTTTTGCATTGGCAGTTTTGGTCGCCCGTTTAATCGATTAAATGCTCTTGATTTCATTGTATTGAAAATAGTGTATGGAGATATTAATATAATCTGTAATACTACCGACAAGTCATGTCATACAGCCAAAAATGTTTCGACTGCGATCTAATAGCATGTGGTCGAGTGGCAGCAGCCCGTGTCCTGGTGCTCTATGAGCACAGGCACACCAGGGTGCCGATTTGTTCGTGAGGCCCTATAAATGTACGGTGTTGATTAAAATTGAACCAGTGACGTTTAAGATGGTTTCCTCCACCGATGGCTGGCACGCAATCCTTTGGGAGGAATAACCTTCAGTAGGGCGTAAAACGCCAATCAATCAACCAAACAAGCAATTTAATATTCTATTTCACCAACGATACGTAACAAATGATATTTTGGTAAAAAAAATACGGCCTTGTGTAAGCCACATGGTTTAATACTCGCCTAACATTTGCAGTTGCTCAAGACAACCCGATTCTTGTTTGTGGGGTATAAAGCGTAGGCCCTAGCCTCTTAATTTATATGTATTTATTCTAACGACTTTTGTAATGATAATAAGTGGGACTGGTTGAATGTTTTGCTCGGGCTGTTTACGGATCCTACTTGTTAGTAAACAAGTTGTTATTGCGTGTTGTTGTTATCGTATTTCGTTTTGCGTTTCAGTTCAGTGTCGATGTATACATATACATGAAAGAAGATACCGTTTTGTTTTTGTGTTCAATTTATGTTCCTAATTGAGCTGACTCGCCGTCAGCTGAGTGAAATGACCTAAATTGCGATTAAATCCCCAATCAATTGAACACATGGACTGAAGACTATGATTACATTTTGTCTATAAATAATATAGGCCTACTCTATTTGGCCGCATTTGTCGGTAAGAGAAGTTACAGTAGCGTATTGGCTATTTTCTGGTACCATCCGAATATGTGAAGAGACACGAACGTGTTGTATGTACATGTAAATGTATGCAGGACAATTACCAAAGAAATTCAAAATAAAGCTTTAAAAAGTTTTGGTATGGCCTAGTTATTAACATGATCATTCTTTTCCGTATATTTAAGTGAAATGCTGCGATATGTTAGCTCGCTATCTTGCTAAGTTAATATATTCAAAACGTATAAAGTGGCTCTACTTAGTTCTATTTAGTTCTATATAGGTCGACCGTTTAACCCTCCAGAAGCCACTTTTTAGTCGACTTGCTGAGGTCAAGTAGTACAAACGTATCATCATAAATCAGTGTGTTTTTATTCGTGTTTCTTCAAATGACACACTTGAAGACTGATTTGCACCACTATACAACTGGGACTTCAGAACTGAGAGATCGTTTTCATGGACATATTATGGGTTTTTAATAATTCACAGAGGCCGTCAAAATACGTGACCTACAATTTGATTGGGTGTAGAGCGCGGACTGACATCCAATCGTTTGATTTCTCTTTAGAACTCCATAAGAATCAAATGGAACTGCATTTGAATAACAAATGGAGCAAACCTTGACCATTTGTATAATTGACATACAAAATGTTGGTTTAAAAGCTGGTTGAACAGGGTTAATCTATATTGCGCCTGGTTGACTGACTTAAAATGTCTGCTTAGAATTTGTGTGCGTAAAATTGTAATCAATAACAGAGTGACAGATAAACAACACAGCATATCTATGACTACATAGGTGCGTGTCAACACGTGCAAGGAATAGCTGGCATAGTTAAACATGTGTATGTATGCTAAATATATTTCAGTAAACAAAATTTGAATCAGCGCTGTGCAGGGTAAATCAAACAAAACATTAACAACAGAGTATTAGTTTGCAAAAACCTATTTAATTACTGTATGCACTGAGAGTTACAAATATACCAAGGGAATTCGATACATATTAATGGAAAGATGGCAACAGAGCTTTCCAAAATACTTTTTAAAGACAAAACATATACTTCAGTTCTATTGTTAGAATTAAATTAAAAGCTTTCTGGAAATATTCAGAAATTGTTACCCGAAACGCTACCAAACTGCATTAACTATAACAAAGCAATAATTTAACAAAATCAAGTCATGGAACATTTAAGAAAAGTTATCATGAATATAAGCTAGAGAAAAATCGCCCATAAACTGCACAATTAAATCTTGTTGCAACGTTCAAACACATTTTAGAGCAATTTAGAAGCATTTGTGAGCTAATCAGTCATAATTATTATGGATTATAACAAAAAAAGGCTTCGGGACAGATACTACTACCCTTATGAAGCGTTCTGGTGAAGGTCATGAATAGTGTGATCTTAAAGACTTAAATTTAATGACAGTAAGAAGGCAATCTTATTTACAAAACATTTAAGAAAACAGGAGACAGGCTTCATACGTTTCAGTAAATCGACAATCGGCAATTCTTCATTTCTTGCGTTTTCTCTGAAAGCATAAAATAAGAACGGGTTTAGCAGATGAACTTGGATAATTTCGTACCACTTGGACAACGTTAGGTAAACATATACTATAAACACGAATTAGACTCTCTATATTTTGTACATTTGGAATATTTCACATGCACTTTTATGTTGTTGCTGGGTTAAATACACGATTTCCGAATAGATTAGTTTGTAACACTTTACACCTGCGTGTACATGTACTTGATTCTTCTTAAACAGTAAACAAAACTGCTTAAATTATAACTTAAACTTTGTACAAACCGAGCTTACAAACACTGTCGTCCGCCTTTAATAAGGCATACGCTCAATGTCATGAACTTTCAATTTAACTTCACGCGTTGACCTCAAATTGAGTCCTAGATTGTGTACTTGTGTATTCAATAAACTGTGTATACGCTATCGATTATGTACGTGTCTTAAGCTAACTTGGTGCTGACGGACTTGGGTGATCACTCCATTGCGTGCATGTACACTCGTGTGGCCAGTTAATTTTCGCTTTCAGTCATCTGTGTTCTCAATTAACATGACACCATATAATATGTATAATTCTTTGGCGTGTGTATTTTTAAATTTTAATTAAATTGTTTTTTGATTAGATATAATTTTCTTATGAACAGCAACTTCTTTTAAAATAAATTGAGACGTTTCGGTATAGACACTAACACCGTTTTCAATCCTAAAAAAAATTGAATTGTGTATTGATTTGTGTGATAAATCAATGCCCTTTCGAAATCTTGTGTGCATTTAATTGTCATTTTGTGCTACATTGTACATTTTGAAGCGTAAGAGGTTACTTACTGAACACATTCCACAAGAAGTCGCATCACACACGTCGCAAAAGTCACCACCCTTAAGGCTGTCTGGTAGGTAGAAAGCCACCGCCTTATTATCTATAAAATAAATTTGAAGTTGGGATAATTGTTAGGTTTATCAAGTTTGTCTTACTGTATGGCACTCATAGGCATATTATGCGTCGGACGAACGCGTTTGAATTTCGAAATCAACGTTAATGGAGCGAGTAAAAAAACTATTACTTACGCATTCAACGTTGTCAACATATATTATAATGCAGCTGGACAAATCATGTATACATTTACATGTCTGTTCGTATAATTACCTTTACCACATTGCTTGGTTTACTTGGTTTTAAACCTAATTGCGTTCTTGTCCATTCTCGGACTATTGTTGTCACCGCTCAAAGAGCTATATTCAGCAGCCAAAATTCAACAGAATCGACTGAAAACTGTCCGAATCGCAGAAGAGACAAACGAACATATTAACGTTTTTAAGTTGTTGTCTTGTATTTGTTTTGGTCCAGGAATAAAACGATTGTTCTCAACATGTATTTAATGTCTAAAACCTTACATGAGGTTGAAGGCCATGGGGCTTCTATCGAGTCTATGGGATAATGTTTAGTTTGTGAAGTCGTATACATGTACATACCGGGATTGTAGTAGTCCAGCACTGTCACCGTCACAGGCTTGGCCGTTGATACCAATCCATTCCTTTTAGCTTCCACATGAAAACAGAACTTTTCTTGACCGATCTGAAATTCATATAATAAGATAGGTAACATACATTATTTGTAAATAATATTACTACAACAGCGGATATATCTAAACTTGAAATGGTGCATAACATAGACATATATGATCATAACTGATATTCATTTTCAATTGCAACTTATTTGCCTTTTTTCTTTTAATCGTGCGTAAAAAGATCCAATGGATTCCATGCTGTCAATATTGCAATGTCTTTTTTCTTAAGAGGGTTTCCAGTGGAAAAAATCTCAATAAAAAACATACGTTTTTTCATTTTGCACGTTAATATTAACACTTCATACATATTACACAGTTTTTGATTTTGTTCGAATCTATGTAACTTCCCATGCTTGATGGAACATTTTCTTTCCATTGTTTGTTCATTTCTGTAGAGACATGTTGTCCTGCCTCTTGTTTAACTTGCTTAGGTTCCTACTTGTGGGATTTTGTTTGTTCTGGCAATAATGATTCCCTGACTTATTATGTGCCTACGCTTACCTCGTCCAGGTAAAGGATCACTTTCTTCTCTGAGACTTCTACCCTTTTCCCGAAATATTTCAGCTTAGATTCGGTGTCGTCTGCCGGGCTGAATCCAGTTGGCATCTGAACATCGATGTATGCCATGTCAGAGGAGTTTGGAAGGAGATAACTGAGTAGAAAGAAAGGTGTTCTTTAAGTATATAAGTAGAGCCACACACATCAATCAGTACTTAAACTTTAACTCACACCACCCGTTACGTCAGAAACTTAGTGTTGTTAGAACTTTGATTGACCGATGTGAATCTTTAGTCTCAAAACAGGAGGACAACGACACGGAATAATCTGTTATTAAAAGATCTCTCATGGCGTGTAACTATTCTAAATGGTGTATCAAAAACAACATAATTCATCTTTTAACGGAAACGTCGATAGGTTCTATAACCTTGCCATACTGTGGGGGTGTGAATATTTAATAAAAACAAAACTTTAAGAAAACTTTTTGTTAAACCTAGAGACCCCACCCCTATGGACAAGAAATGTAGGGTCATTTATAAAATTCCATGCCAAGATTTTGAGGAGTTCTATATAGGTGAAACTGGCAGACAACGAAAACCAGGTTAATTGAACATAACATATCAGTGCGACAACCCAATATAAGCTTAGCAGTAGGTGAGCACCATATCAACACAGGCCACAACATAGCTTGGGATGAAGTTTTAATTTTGGCGACTGAAAAGCATTCAGCTACCAGAAAAATCAAGGAGGCAATCCAAATAAAAACCAAAGAGACTGCTCTTAACAGCGACCAAGGAGTGGAATTACCTAACATATATTGGGGTATACTCTCCCCATAAATTCTCAGCTCATGCATGCTACCTGACTGTTTTTGTGCGTGTACATACATGTAGTGTCCAAATGACTATTGTTACAAGCATTTAAACCAGTTTGATAAAGTCTAGAGGCCGAACCAGGTGAAAGCTCACAGTGCTTAAACTAATGGTTTATGAATTTTATCTATTTAAGCAATACAAATTGTGTTATTAACAATAATTTTACAAAGTAGCGCTTGAAGTTTGGTTGTGTTACTCTCACTTCTTACTGTTGGTATACCCTGCATGGTCTAAGTGAAATGCCTTTGGACACGGCGAAAAACATCTGTCAGTCTACCAACCACCCTGACTTACTAGGTACAAATACGAAGTGTGAATCCAGAACGGCTTTCGTCCGTTATTGTCAGGTTGACTGAAAACGAGGGCTCGACGATTTCATCCTGTATGTTGTATCGAACGGAAATCTACAACAGTAAATACGTAACCATGATTCCTTGTTTTCGCATTGCAGAAAACTGCGTTATTATCAATAACATTAACCTTTAATTACCATTAAATCAAACTGGAATTGAAGTCACTTATTCACGCAAAATTGAGGTCTTCAAACACATTCGGATTGCCTTTTTTAAACAAGTTTTGAAGTTTGTTCATAAATCAAAACAGCAATGTGGAAATACAAAAATATCCAATGTATACAAGGTTTGTACGAGCAAGGAAAATCCTGTAATAATTCGACTCAAACGAAAAAAGAAGGCCAGCCATTTTATATCATCTGTATCCACACAGCATTGGATCCAACTGCGGTGGATGACCTCAAATGTAACGACATTTTTAATCTTCTATTCGTTTGTTTGTTTGATTGTGGTTTTACGCCATACTCAAGGTTATACATTTATATGACGGCGTGCCAGCTCAATCGGTGAAGGAAACCACCGTAACAACGCTGGCTACTTGCACGACGGGACAAAACATTACATAACAAAACAGGACACTATACAACAAATCGACATACTGTGCCCCTTATCTCAGAGAGCACCAGGGCACAGGAGGCTGCCGCCCAACCACCCGCTTAAGGGGTGGTGCTAATAACTGTTGACTACAATTGTAAAAAGCGTAACTAAAACGCTACAGCAAACGAGTATCCATTTAAGTATTCTGCCAGCATAATAGTTTTTTCTAGTTTTTCGGGCCACTTTGAGTATAAAGTCTAACCATCTTGCTGTTTGTGTTAAAAGCATCACAAACGTAACAGCAAACGAGTATCATTTACAGTATTATGTCAGCAGAATAACACAGATATCTATTTTTTTTTACATTTTTAGCCACTGGTCACTTCTTTGAGTATAAAGTCTAACCATCTTGCTGTTTGTGTTAAAAGCATCACAAACGTAACTACAAACGAGTATCCATTAAAGTATTATGTCAGCATAATAACACAGATATTTAGTTTTTTTGACATGTTGAGCCATGTATTAATAGATCAACATTTTATGTTGTCATTCATTTTTTTAAATACTTCTTTTTAATATCGAGCGTTAAATATATCATCGCGATAATTCATTTCCGTTAGCCATAAAATAATTTACCTGCACAATAGCTCGACCATGACCAGTCCCACGGACAACGACCTGATCGGGTTTGCCTTGGACCTGTACAAAGAGAAAGGTGGGTACGTGCCTGAAGTCGATTGTTGAAGTCAATGTCCAGCCTCGTACACAATAATCCATGAAGGAAAGTAACGAATTTTAAAGAACAGTGTAAATAAGTTTGTGTTAGATCACTATCGTCAATATCCCCAAAATCTGTTTGCAATGTCACGATTTGACAGTGATGAATCCCTCTAATCGATAAGATCATAAACAAGTTCTACTTTCCAAATAAAAACCTGTCGCTTCGCTTCACAATTTGTGTATTGGCTTAGTTTTGTTGCCATACAAGTTCTACAATGTGTAATAAAACAACAAATTAGTGGCTTAGTTGTGTTGCCATACAAGTTCTACAATATGTTATAAAACAACAAATCATTGGCTTAGTTTTGTTGTCATACATCTAACTACAATATTCGTTTTGTTAACTGGACTTTTAAACTGAAATTCAATTTCTGAAAGTGAAACATGAGTGAAAAAGCTGAGAGAATAGGTAGACAAACTAGGTATTTATTTTCAACTTTGCATTGTTGAACTCACAATGGCCGACTGTAACACAAATTGATTCGCATTCGAAACTAGAAAGTTCCGCGTCTGTCCACCAGAGGTGATTCCAAGTGAAATATTGTAATTGTCTGCTTTCTGTACTCGTGCCGCTTCTGCCAGCGCCTTTACGGCTATCACTGTATCCTGTAAAAATATTGTTAATTTATTGGCAACATACAATTTAGTTCAAACACTTAAAAATTGAATGTACTGTAAAAAAATTCACGTTTTAATACCCACTCTTGAAATAACGAATATTTCATTTGCAATAGTTGTGTGTGTTCAATTTGAAAATAAATGTATCTAGTAATTGTAACTAAACGTACCCAAGATATCGATATAAGTAAATAAAGTTTCCAAAAAGACGTTTATGTCTAGTTTGTCAATTTCGTATTATTGTAATTCGGTTTACTCGACATTTGGAACCTTCAAAATGTCCATGCTGACGTATTCGCCAAAGTAATTTTGCTTTTGATAATGTATTTTTTCTTATCTCAGGTGTTGCCTCCATCTCCATTTGTTGACGAGAGCATGCCGATGTTGGTGTCTTTCTCTAAGGAAAGGGATCGGGGAGACACTTGTCGCGTCTTGTGTGGTGTCATGAGATTGTCCTGCTGTCTGTGCATAGA
Organism: Katharina tunicata; assembly: GCA_032466195.1. Taxonomy (NCBI): domain Eukaryota; kingdom Metazoa; phylum Mollusca; class Polyplacophora; order Chitonida; family Mopaliidae; genus Katharina; species Katharina tunicata. The sequence goes on from JAVFBZ010136896.1 coordinate 40,298, forward strand.
TAATTATAGGAGGGTTGCACGTCGTCATTTGAGTAAAACAAACCAACAAATCTCAAAACGTAGGAAAAAACAGGAATTGCTTACTTGCGTAGATACGTATCCACCCAGAGAATTTTGTTGAGCGGTCAGCCACTTTACAGCTGGCAAACATTTAGTGATATCGGGACCAAGGAGACAAGCCAGTAAACCATATCCGGTGGCTTCAATTGAACCCGCTGAAGCCTGTACACGTGGTGGTTTCCAATAGTAATGTGGCTTCGCGGCATTATGGCTTTCCCAGTGCATCATTCCGTCTGTAAACACAGAACAGAAATCGTGGATTTTCTTTTGCGACTTTAGTTTGAATACTCTCATTGACAAAGTCTGTTTTTCATAAGTTTTTATTGACCACGACTATTTGTTTGCTCATTTCAATATTCATCTACATTTTTAAAAGCATTTAAATTTTACCTATCTACGTATTCTGATAAGACGCAAGACTCTCTTTTAATACTTGCTATCTTATCTGTCTGTATAACCAGCGTGTTAAAGTTTGTTGTGGCCTCTTTTTTCGGGTCCTATGGTAGTCAATTGATGGCTTTTGACGTCTAGGGTATTATAGGAGTTAAATAACCCCACCCTCTGCCTTATTTCACCATGCTTTACGTCTATAGTGATTGTTTTCTCCAAACGGGTTCAATGGCGTTATTTGATTGAATAGCTTTAAGTGTGGCGTAAATCCCTGGCCAAACATTTTGCAAATGTACTTTGCAAAGGTGATCTACATGTATAGCTCACCAGGCATTATTTGGGTGTCTACAAAACCGCAACGAAATTCGCACTAACGAACCGAGTGGTTGTGATCAGTGATACGCTATAATCAAAGTGAATACTGAGCAAAGCTCTAAGCCAAATCTACATCCTTGCTCGTAAATTAGCCGTAAAATTGTTGACGTTATGACTAGCAAGAAGGATGTGACGAATTTCGGTACTTGCCCATATTGTTCACACAGGTAGAGTGTACATGTACAGACTCTGCAAGAAAACGTAGTTACTTACCATTTATTTAACGTCAATGTACACTCTTCGTTTTGGTTCACAAAATCGGCGGGGGTTGAAGGAAGCTTCTTGTACCTGGCAAGAGGTATCGAGGGGCCAGTTGTCCAAAAGTCTATTAATCGACGCTGTGTGATATGGGTCAAGGTTTATGGCCAAAAATTGGTTGGTCTGAGCCGGATCAGATTTAATTTTGCGTTTTCATGTAAAACAAGGTGAACTGAACTGACCGCGATCAGAATAGCCCTCCCTCCTTCGATTGACTAAATGTTTAAAGTTCACCTGCTTTTCGCCATGTACACGCTCCACGTCTATTACCTGTCTAAATTAGTTCACTTACAAAAGGGTTTTTGGAATGCCGTGGCGTTTTTCTTTGTGTCTCAACTCGCTCGAGCTTAATGGATGTGTGCCAAGTATGGAAGCTCATTGACGCCATCGAGTTGTCGACGTCGACAACAAGAGATTTTAACTGGAATCTCGAGTTTTCGACGTCGACAGGAAAATGTTAACAATTATGCTTTAATTATGTCTAACAATGTTCACCAAGTCTTATTTGCTATTAAAGAAACATTGTTGAAAAGCACTTAAATTCAGTTAGTGTTTGAACTTTTTACAATGCTTATTGTTTCAATGTACATTATTTTGTAGAATTTCCTGTGAACCTTTGTTTCAAATTGTAAAATCCACAATTTCAAATCGACGTCGACAACTCGAGAACTCGAGATTCCATTTAAAATCTCGAGTTGTCGACTAAAATCTCGAGTTGTCGAGTTTTTATTTTCAGTTTCCTATCCTTGGGAAATCTACATATAAATTGTCATAATTATGGCTGTCACTCACACTTGCGCGTCATTTGAATTTTAACCTGGCGAGGGTTTCTTATTTTGGGAGTTAGAATTACCAGCTGTTAGTTTCTACGTCTTGTCCCGCTTTCACAATACGTTCCTCACATCAAAGATTTGTTAGTTTCTTAAACGTGGCATACTGTTCCGCTTTCACTGTTTGCACCTGTTTGTAAATTGTTATATGAGCTCCAAAATTCTGTTTTTGCAGTCTAAATATCTATATGTTTATTGCCAATATTTTTATATTTGTTCATTAAGCGGTTTTAATTATAACCAAATTGAATTCCTTGAAAAATGATAATGCAACCAAAGAATTTGTATGTTTGTGTGGGGTTTGTAACTCAAAATCAGAAAGTGTATTATATATTTATATATTGTACAAAACGCCAATAAGAGACAAAATACCCTAACATGGCATATTTCAAGGGGTGAAATAAAATGCATTTTTGAATTCCAAATTGAATTCTTTAAAAATGATAATGCAACCAAAGAATTTGTATGTTTGTGTGGGGTTTGTAACTCAAAATCAGAAAGTGTATTATATATTTATATATTGTACAAACGCCATTAAGAGACTAAATAACCTAACATGGCATATTTCAAGGGGTGAAATATAATGCATTTTTGCAATAAATATATTTGAGCTCGTGAAATAAACAAATAAAACATATCTTTGGAAACACTCCGCCTGCCCTAGAATTGTTGAAATTGAAATTTGTCAACGCTGTTTTTACACATTTTTCTACTAAACGTGCATCTGATTGACCACATAAAATGAGAAATGAACAATTCGACAACTAGAGATTCTAGCTTAAATCTCGAGTTGTCAAGTTGTCGACAACTCCATCTTGAGATTGTAAAGGGAATCTCGAATTGTCGAAAACTCGATGGCCGCAATGAGCTTCCATAGCAAAGATTCTTGTTTTGCTGTCTGGCACGGCTATTTTAAGTGCCCTGTAACCTCAAAACGCTATTAATTGCACGGTGAGCTAAAATGACCACGATCCGAGCGAGATCTTTTTAGTTGCAATGCCTGTTAGTGCAGCTAAGAACACTGCCAACTTCTTTAGATGAGCCAACGCAGCCCAAGACAGACCAGTTGCGCTGAGTCGAACCAATTTGGCTTGGTCAGACATAAGGCAACTACATCCAACGTTTGGTCATAGTCCATAGCCGTCAGTCTTTTGTTTTAGAGTTGGGTAAACATAAACTCAAACCCATAACCTAGGCCTTGACGTGATAAATATATTACCTGTTACACGAATTATGGGGATTAACAAAATCTTTATAAATATTCTCAAATATTTCAGTTACCCATAGAGATGTGAAATATACAAACCTTTGATTATAGCCGCGTCCATGAGTTTCTGTCTGACTTGTGGCAAGAGGATACTGTTGGATAACTCTAAAGCATATGCACTTATCGCTATTAGGTACGGATCGGTCAGATTTAATATCTGACTCTCTATGTTAGGTCTAAGACCGTCTTCAAGCTGAAAGAAGATAATAGAAGATGACAACTATGTTTATACATAGTAAGCAAGGCAACCTGTAACATAATTTCGTCTAGTCTGTTGAGTTTATTGAGTTAAGTTATGTTTTTTAGATCTTGAGCTAGGCAAAAAAATTGGAGCGCGACAATAAAAGTATATTTTATTCAGCTGTATCTCTTACAATGTCTACAAAGTTCGAGAAAAATCTAAACATTAAATTAAATCCATTTCAGACGTATAGCAGAAAATCTTTATTCTGGATTTCAATTTATTTTAGTTATTTTTATTTTTTCCCTAAATTTTATGAGTTGTATTAAAAAATTAATTGATGTATATAGAATGAATTGTCACAATATTTAAAAATATTACCAATGTATTCTTTCCGAATAGTTTTTCGGATGGGCCTTGTATCTCTTAATTTAAATTGTCATTAGATGATTTCAGATTCATGCTTACCCCACTAAATAGGCTGTCTTGCGTGAGTGATGAGAGGGCGTAGGCACTCAACCCTATTCCACTGGCGGAGCCACCCTGTGAATCAGTCATACATTTTGTTTAAACCATAGTAAAGCTATGCATGTCATGGTAGGTGGGGTTGTGGGGGTGGGTGCATATATATGTTATATTTCTTCGTATAAATTACACTGTTAGTTATCCAGCTGTTATTACCTTTTCTCGAGATGCCTGTTGGTTACTTCTGGAACTCGAGATAAAGATCTATGCAGAATTTATCGAGTAAATGATGTATCGAATTTAATTAGTCGATATCCCAGTGTGATGTCTCTTGACAAAAATATATATTTCTTAATTTTGAAAGTGTGAATTTTGCATGCTTCCGTAGGGATTCTTGAGTAGGACCTCTATCTAGCTGACGGAGGGGCACAGGGCTACACAGGGCCACACATTTTCATCAAAGTATAGGCTGCGGTTCTTTCTTCTTCTCTTTCAAGGTTTATATGTTAATTTATATTCGGAATTTTCATTCCTCAAGAAGATCATTCTAAACAAGAGCTTAACAAATACAATTTAAACGGGGGATGGCATGATATTGACTAGAACAACATACAGGTGACCATTGTTTTACCTGCAAACTTCTATGGTGAATTCTTCCTTCCTCGTGAATAGAGCCATCGCTGTTTGTGTGATAATATATGTACTGAATTGCAGATCTAAGTCGAGCTTCGTCGATAGATATATATGCCCTTGCTTCAATAAAGGTTTTTACCGCAAATATAGTCAGCCTGGAATTAAGTCAGTTTAAATGTATTGAGTATAGCCATGTACAACATAATCTAGATAGTGAACTGCGTATCGTTTCTGGCAGAAGCAATATTTAGCTTTCGCACTGACGGACATGTAAACAACGCGACTTTACCTTCTTGTCTTTTTAGTAGAAACCTTGAAAAAGAAAAAACCTAGTGTCCATAAACCGACTCGAAACATTATTACTCGCTAAACAGTTTGCTTTTGTTTTGCAAAGGGTAAACTACAGCCAAATTCGCCATAGCTTAAAACATAACTTTTTCGTGTTCGCTATATTTAAATGTCGTCAAACATCGGAAACATCGTTCAACGTCATTGGCTGTTTTCAATGTCACTGCAATCTGACAGCTGTCAGGGGAGGTAACTCGACTCGACATCAAACTTGGCGAAGACACATTTGGTACTTGTATTGAGTTAATAGGTACTCAGAAAGTGAGGCTTGGCGGATAATAAATCCGTCGGGGAGACGGAATTTTATGAACAGATAGTATTTCTTTGAAGCGGGTTACTCATGCAGTCCAATGCATAACCATATGTGTGGTTACAATAATAAAGTTAATTTAATAGTATACTAATCTAAAATACATTACTTGCCATGTACTTCCTGCGCTGTCACGATCACCAAATGCACTAAATGAACCATCCCGTCTCATGTAATTCATTTGTCTCTGATAACCTATTAATCAAAGCATCATAAAATTCGACAATATTATCCGATTTTTTTTTTCTTCTGTACATTCCGAAACTAGATGAAATATTTAAAAATATATTAAACGTAACATGAACACATATGGGATAATTTGCTGGTGTAAAAAGTACAGATATAGTACAGATATAACACACATGTTCTAGTCTATGAAGACCTGAATATATATTTTAACAGCAAGCTAATTATTCAGCTTTTGGTTGAATCAAAGGATTCGTAGCAACACAATCCTTTATTTACGGCCTATAATGCTTTGGTAGCAACAATATTAGGAAAATAGGCCGTACCCAGCAACTCCATATGCCTTTTGCAAAAGGCGCGTGAGTTAGGCCAGCGGATCGGATTAGAAGTCGGACATATTGAATAAATAAACAGCTTTGCTTTAGCTATAGTCATATCTGTCCAGCTTAAATACTATCAGCTATCCTTGTACTGACGTATTCGGGGAACGTGACCCGCAGCTCATTACTGAACATTTGTTTTGGAGTTGAGCTTGCGGCTTAGAGTGTAGAAATCTGCCGTTGCACCGGAAAGCTCTGCTTGTACTGTACTTAATGAGTATTTAGTTTAATAAAACACCAATTAAATATAATTTTCTGAAAGTTGCTATGAAATCTTTAAGGTTCTTTGATTTATTGTCTCCAACTCTGGAGGCTTACATATATATTTTGCCCTACCTTTTGCAATATAGTCTGTGGCTCTCATCTTCATTTCTTCGGTCAGCTCTCCGACACTCTCCAGATAGTTACTTACAAACACCGTCGGAGCAAACGTTGCAATGTTTTGCTCTCCGCACCCATAAGACATCTTTATAAGACCAGAGAGACCCGATAAAGTCTTTGTCAAAGCATGACCTGAATAAAGGACATTAGTGATTAGTAATGTGGTGTGTTCATTTGATTATCAAACTAGTAATTGAACAAACTTAGATGTATTGTGAATTGTCAGATTTACCCAGAACATCCACAACAACGCGTGCTGATCCTTCAACCAAATTTGGCGGGAAAGTAATGGGCAGCGTTTCCTGAAATGACGTCACATTGAGGTCAACGAGGTCAACAATGACCCCTAAGTTATACTCTGTAGGGATTCCTTCAGACTGTAAAATTAAAAAAAAGGGAAAGTTATGGAAACGGCATCTTTCGAAATCTTATAAAATACTCCGAAATCTTAAATAGAAATCCAACTGTTTGTAGTTACATAATTGAATGTTATTGTAGGATAGACTATTAAAGAACTATTAAAGAAAGAAAAAATTCAGTGTTGCGGGTTTGTAATATTTACATGGTCAGTTTGGTAATATTATTCGAGCCGTTGGGAATACTGATATTTGCAATTCTTCGTATGTACCGTCCAACAAACGTCATATCTATTTTATAACCCAGAAGAGCCGATAAGTTTACAAATATTATGAAAAAAATATATGCACCGTCCAGTCTTTTTAGCGGCTTATTTTGCTTAGTACAGGCGTACTTTTGACGCATGTACAACGTCGCGCATTTCGAACGTCCATCTACTCTTTACTCTTGAAGTTGTTCACGCCGTACTTAAGTTCTTTTCTCACACGTATGACGACGTGTCAGCACAGTTGCTGGAGGAAACCGCCCCAAAAGACGCCGGCAACGCAGAAGACACGACAATTCAATAACAAAACGAAGAACAGGATACAATAATTCGCCTTTAGTATTCCGCTTAGTTCCTAGATCACCGGTGCACGTGAGGCCCCCACCCAACCACCTGCTCTAAAAAAATTGTGCAAATATATCATAGAAGCCCACAGCGCGAATTTCTTATTCACCTCAATGATCATGGTTTTTGTGACTCCGTCAGAAAGGCAGGCTGATCGTGTTGTTACTGTCACGTTTATCTCACCAAGAGATTTGGGAATGATTGGGAAGAAAACCGACGTTGCTGAGTTTGCTTGTATCTGAAATAGAGACGTTGATTACGCTTGAAGAAGTACGACAAGTCCGTTGTATCTTGGATAATAAGAGGGCCAGACATTGATGAGTATTATGAAAAACAATTAGTCTGATATGTTTTTTTGATTGATTTGGTTTAACATCGTACTTATAAGGTTATTTCACTCATATGACGACGTGCAAATAATCTGAGAGATATGTATTGTAGCATACCCATATTTTCCTACAACATTCCGCGATGAAAGTTTTTCTGTAACATTTATTTATGTTATTGGAAAATCGATTTTTGTTTTCACTGATTTGACATGTTTTTTTTTTCTGTATGAACTTTTATTTTGTTTTATTACGAATCGCTACATATTATATTTAATGTACGTTAAAACTATTTTGGGATGTTTTTTAATTTGAGATTGGATCTTAAGAGAGATGATTTTTTTTACTTCAGGTACTGAACGCCCACACGGTAGTTTGAAGATATGACAAATAGAGGAGTGCCTAAATTGATCAGGTTCACTTCTATTTTACTGTAGTCTATATTTAAGGGTAGTGCATACGGGTACAGCCTACCAAACAATACTTACATGTATGGTTTGCTTTCCGCATTTTGCGACAGCAACAGCACCAGTATCGTCAATATCCAGGCAGTCAAAATCGTCGGATTGTAAAAGTTCAATGTGTGCCTGGTAAAAAAATGAAAGGCGTATACCAGGTAGTCATAGAAAAACACCTAAAATTTAGTGAAGTGATGATCACGTTGATATAATTATCATCTGGCATCCAGAGAGTTCGACTGAAAATGCATCGGGCTAAAGTTGAAAACTACAACGTTCACTTTTTCATTACTGGAATTAAGGACAATTGTTGTTTTGACTTTCACAGATTCTACTGTGTTGCACAACATACAATGTTGTCCCATCCAGCATTGGCTGCTTTTAAAATTATTCTCTATGTTGAAGAAATTGAAATTTGGATTCCTTTTTGGTAAATGGCCAGCAAACCAGAATAATTCTCGACCGGCAATGCTTAAGTCTTTACAAACGGACTCTACATCTTTTGAATTTTCTCATGCACGAAATAATATCAACGGCAAAAATGACATTTTCGTTTTAAAGATTATCTCTATATTGAAATGGCTCATTTTCCGGTGGCACACTATATTTTTGGAAAGTTTTATTCCGCACCTTTCCCCAACAACCTGTGTATTTGGCACCGTAGTCATAGAAGTGAAATAGCTTCACAGCAGAAGCAAATAAAGCGGTACTTTGCAAAGAAATAATCATATATTTAGCTACCTCGATGCCAACGTCATAATAATTGAACACATTCGCCTGTAGAACGATCTCTTCGCCGCGCAACACAGAATATGGCAGGATAACATTGACATAGAATTTCTTTATGACCACAATCTGAAAATAAAAACAAAGTCAGAAATGTTTAAATAGACAAACCGTGGGGAAAAGATGATTTTTCAAAATTAAATTGAGGATTTGAAGTTGCAGAATGATACCTGCAGGACAACATGTTTTAAACGTACATTACCTTTGATGGATTGTCTGTGATTCCAAATCCATATTGATCGTTGATGACAAAAGCCGTAGCCACCCATGTCGTCAACGAATCAGGGGCTACCAATGGTATGACTGCTTCTCCACTGTCTCTGAAATATTTCGTTTGTAAATAAAGTAAAATTTTAATGCACATTTCATGTTCAGAACAAAACTGCTAAATTTCTTATGAATTTATGGTTCCTCCGGATCTTTCCACCAGCTCTCGTAAATCGATGGAAGAAAGTAACCGTATACATTTATTACCCTTTAACTACCGACACCGCCGCCAAAAATGTTAAGTATAATTCATTGCGACGAAAGGCTTTAAAGAAATAGATACAGTAACTGCCATTCACAAATTCTCGTCTTCTTAATATTTCCAATCAAATATATTAGGGCGCTACATGTGCAATTTGTCGATTGCGGGAGCTTCTCGTGTCCTTGATACTCTCTGAGCTTAGGCGCATCAGAAAGCCCAGTTGTTTTGGTGTCCTGTTTTTGTCCTGCATAAGTGTCGTGGCGTTTTTGTGCTGGGCTGGTACGCTGTCATATGAATTGAATAGCTTAAATTATGGCGAAAAAGAAGCCAAACAAAGAAACAAACAATTAATCGATTGCACAGAAAGTTTTGCAACTTTTGGTCAGCTAAAGACATGGAAATGATAAAAATATTCGTTACCCTATTGACGTTATTCCCCATAACCATGTTTCTGGAAATCGATTCCGGATCCGGTCAACTTGCGACAATGCTGGGCGGACATTAGGAAGTGGTTTAATGTAGTTTGTTGGAGTACCTGGAGTTGGAATCATTGTCCCAGGAATAGGCACTGAAATATTTTATTACATACATTTTATAAACGTAGAGAAAGAAAATTGTGAGGTCTCGGGTCTCTGGCTAGCAGGGACAGCGCTCTAACCGACTGAGCTACAGGTGTTCACGGGAAAATGGGCGATTTTAACCCAGGTAAATATATAAACATACATTTATTACATATTTTGTAATTGGCTGTATGTGGCTGTATGGGTTGATATGGTGGTTCTATATTCCTTATTCACAGAAGGTATAATCGTATATAAAGACGAATAAATAAACCGTCCATGTGGATCATAAGAATTGATTTTATAATGCAATGAAAGTAATACTAAAGTACCAAAAGTACTTACTGAAGTAATCGTAATCACGAGTTGGTTGTATGTAAACATAAACAAGTCCATCCGTAGATAATTCAATCCCGGCATCCTGAAAATATAGTTTGCTATAGACTTAGTATGTGCACAATCAAGATAGGCCTACACATCGAAGTAATCTGATATTGATTGCACGGTATAAAAAAGAATTCCCTATAGAAGGACTATAAGTATCCGAAAAATTGGCGCAACATAGAGAATTCATTCTGATAAGTTCACAAACCAGCAAGTATCACCACGGCGTCTTTGGAGTTGAAGAGGATATATAACGATGTGTTTGTACGTACGCACGTGTGTTTTCTTTTATAGCCAGTCTAACGGTTGAACCCATGGTTCTGTTTTATTAAATTCACACCAATGACTATTGGGAAGTTTACCTTATTATATAGTATACAGATAAATTTTTAGGCTATACGGAGAGGGGATTCATATCACTTGCAATGTCTTCTTGGTAATTTATTGTTTTCTTTGCCTATTTTTATACGCCATTTGTATGTATTATGTATTCACGTTTGAGGGCGGGCGGGCGGATGCACAGTTTCCGCTCAATATCTTGTTTAACTTTGTGCGATTTTTATCAAACTTGGTCAGTAGTTACAATCTATTTAGACAAAGATCAAGTTCGATGGTGAGCGTAATCTGTCAATAATTAGTTACAGTACTGCAATCTGATTGGTCAATTCATTTCCGCTCAATATCTTGCTTAAATGTTGTCCGATTTTTGTCAAACCTGGTCAGTAGCTACATCCTATGAAGACGAAGGTCAAGTTCGACGGTCAGCGTAACCTGTGCATAATAACTATACTCCAATCTGACTAGTTGATTCGTTTCAGTTGATTTTCTTCCCTAAATGTCAGATTTTTTATCAAACCTTGGTATCTTGGTTAAATGTTGTCCGATGTCTGTTGAACCTTGTCAGTAGCTACATCCTATGAAGACGAAGGTCAAGTTCGAGGGTCAGTGTAATCTGTGCATAATTAGGTATTGTATTAATTACTATACTCCAATCCGATTGGTTGATTCATTTCCTTAAATGTTGTCCGATTTTTATTAAACATGGTCACTAGCTAGAACCTATGAAGACGAAGGTCAAGTTCAATACTGAGCCTAATCCGTGCAATCTGATTGGTCAATCCGTTTCCATTTAATATTGTGGTTAAATGTTGTCCGATTTTTGTTAAACTTGGTCAGTGGCTACATCCTATAAAGACGAAGGTCAAGATCGAGGGTCAGTGTAATCTATGCATAATTAGGTAGCGTACTAATTACTATACTGCAATCTGATTGGTCAATTCATTTCTGCTCAATATATTGCTTAAATGTTGTCCGATTTTTGTCAAACCTGGTCAGTAAAGCTACATCCTATAGAGTTCGACGGTAAGCGTAATGCTTCATAGACCGATTCCGGAAAACAATTTCTGAATGAAGACAAAATGATAAATTCAAATTTTTAAACATCAGTATAAACTATGTCACCTAATAAAGATAATATTGCCTTTATACTATGAGTCCAAATAATAATAATAAAAGCAAAATTTGGACTTTTTGAATTGACGTTTGAATTTGTTTTCGGGAATCTGTCCGTTGTATATGGTCAAGTCAAAGAATACTGGTGATAGTGGACAGGCGTATTATGCAATTTTTTTACATTGCTCTTGCTGGATAATCTTTCAACCATGCTTTATGTTTCTGGAAAGAAGTCTTCTTTAAAAATGCTTAAACATCTGTGCCAACTTTCCTAAAATATGGCATTTGAATATTGCACGATATTTACAGTTTACTGTATCCCTACAGTTTAAAGTGGGGTAATTTTTGTCGTACGATATTAATTTGTATTGTCGTACTACATTTGTCAATGTGAACTAATCTACATTGTATATAACAAGCGTTGTTTAATCATGAAGTAGGCAGATTTACGTTAATGAGATAGTGTGCAGTTTGATTGTTTGCAACTGTTGAAAACATCTTTGTGCATTTAACTTACATAGAAAAATTCGGCTGGCGTTACCTTATTTGAGAACAATTTTGGAAGCGTTTGTAGTTAATGAAAAATATCCTGCAAACAGACTAATAGTGTAGTGCGAGTGGTTGTATGGTACATGAGTGCCTCGTGGTGCTCTATGGTCAGAATGAATATTATTTGTCAGCCGGGCTAGCAAATGAACAAAGTAACAATAAATCTTGTTCTTAGCATCAATCTGACGCTGCGGTACCCATCAAGATGCGTTCAACAGAGAATAAACAAACAGCTGATTTTAAGGTTAAAGACTCCGAAACTCTGGTATTTAATGATGTTAGTAAAATATTCACAAGCTGTTGAATCAGTGGAGTTTTTGACTGACGAAACGTCAACCAACCAGAACTAATCTACACATCACTCAAATTTGTGATCTTTCTCGAGGTATGTTTAAGTATGACCTATTTCACATACGATGGCAAATTATACCAAAAAGTTCGTGGATATGACATTTAAGCTTACCAAAATCCCCTATACTGGATTACGTATATATGGAATGGTTTGAATAACAGGCAATTGCCGCTTTTCAAGACGTACCATCAACCAAATTTACAGTATGTTGAAGACACCACTGCGACGATATCAAAATCGTCCTGCTCGGCACTATGCGGCTTCTGAACAATATCGACATCAACATTAATTTCACAAAAGAGTATACCAAAGACAACAAATTTCATTTCCTCGTTTGGTTGGATAACAGTTAAAGAGGACATTATTTACCGAAACCTGACACACACCGAACAGTACCTAAATTTAATTGTTACCGTCATCTTATAAATAAATTTGGTATTGTAGGGACACTTCTGATAATAACCAAACAACCCATCATTAATGAAAATGAGCAACCAGCAGAAATAGTTTATGTTTAACAAACCTTAATCAAAGATGGATTGTTCTGGAAGGTCGTATTATATGTGAATACTACAGTGCTGTTTCCTCTACCTTACTCGTGCTAACAAATAAGTGATCATCCTTTGATTTGCTGCAGTTCTTGTTGGATCCAGTTCTGTCGTAGATACTTGCCATTAAGGGCACATGGTAAACTTACCCGAATAAGATCGCGCCTTACTTTATCGGAGGTCGGATACATTTTGTAGTATTTGAAATGTTTGATTTGAACTTGAGTTTATCCTTGTTAAAGAGGCTGGATATCCACTGTGCAACACCCAGTAGGATTCCAAATGTAATTTACTCTTACTAAAAACGGACTTACTCGAATGAGATCACTGGAGTCCTTTGCATTGATGTACACAGGATACATAAAACTTGATCTCTTTCGTCGATAACTAGGTAAAGAGGAGCTACCAACATCCAGTGACTTAAGGAAGTCTGAAATCTTAAGATAACAAAAACAAAATTAATGAATGACTCAATTTTAAATTATTTTCAAACTTTTTAGAAGAAACCTAGCTGGAAAACACAGATTTCAAATTTCATTCCGTATCAGTGGAAATAGTTTTGGTCGGGAAAAGTTCATATAATCGTTGTCAGAGTGTGATCACTTTCATTTACATTGAAATTACGAAGAATGTATTTGCGAAGAAAACCAAAATGTGTATTTGAGTGGAGTGTCGTGAACGGCAAAGAATAGTATCCATATTTTGCGGAAAATGACGATAGTCACAAAAGTATCAATTAGGTTTCTAAGTACACAACAATAACTATTCATCAACACCATTCATATCAAGTGTGTCGGTTTATTAGTTAACTTTACTAGATAATTGTGAATGTTTTGTAAAAATGAGTTATATGGTATACAATTACATCAAAGTCACAACTCCTAGAAACGACAAGATACACTTGTTAAGTCTCTACATTTCAGTTTATTATCATATTGGATCAGCATGATGGTTAAATAAACCGAATTATAGAAAGTCAACATGTGTCGAGTTGTGCTATAACATGCCAAATTATTCAGTGGGGATCACAAGGTATACACAAGGTAATTATATCTATTGCCTGTATAATAAGGTTTGTTTGTTTGTTTGATTGGTGTTTCTCGTCGTACTCAAGAGTATTTCACCTATATGACGACTTACTAATCTTAATAAGTTGCGTTGCCGGTGAATGATGGAAACCCATCTTCCTAAACACTTACATGTACGACACATATTTTAGATATCGCTTTACAATCTATCCTTGTTTTGACCTTTACTTTTTTTTACCATTTCTGCATTATTTAAAAAAACAAACACAAGCAAACCTAGCTGAATTGGATCTACAATTATCTCCCTTTTATTTAGGATTTCTGTATTATTTGATAAAACAAACACAAGTAAACCTAGCTGAATTGGATCTAAAATTATCTCCCAACAATTTGTTTACTACTACAAAATCTCGAACCTCTCCTGTTGACAAATCGAAACCAGATTTTAGCTGTACAACACTTTTGTCCACGATTAGCGAAGCTGCCAAAGATCCAGGCTTGGCTCGAATCGTAACGTTCACCTTTCCTCCAGGTTTTACTTCGTCTGCGTCAAAATCCATCGATACCTTCGTGAAGAAACATTGGTGTTAGTTTTACACTTAAATACTGGCTACTCTTTTGATCATACATATGTCTTTTGTAAACAAAATAAAAAACAACAAATCAAATTTAAAACGAGGCCCGTGCCTTACGAGCAAGCGTTTAAATCGTCTTGAAATTCTAAGTTGACATTTCCTTTCTCATTAATATGCTAAATTACAGAAAATACATTGCAATGGTCAAGTGTTGACTAACAATTATTGTACAACTCTGATCTTATAAACGTTTAAACAAACGATTTTAGAAAGTTAAACTTATCACATTCATTAGGCGGATAGTTTTGTTATGAGGACTTGTTGAGGGCGAATATTTTTCTGATGACGTCAATCAGATATCAGAGTTTGTTTATCGCATAATAATTGTTGTCTTGTTTATCGCCAGTGTAGAAGTTGGTTCCTCTATCAGATGAGTGAAACTGAAGTTCCACTAATACAAGATGTGTCTTTTGAATAAAAGTAGCCATATGTCGACAATATATCCACATTCTAATCGTGGTAGCTTTCTAAACCCTGTTTGTTCACAATGCTCATAAAGGGTCATCTATAAGCTACTATAGTAACTACTACTACTACTACTACCAACTACTACTATTGGTTTCATTGTTGTTCATTATGTGTTTTTTAGCCTTTGTTTATTGTCAGCTGGTGGTGCCGTGCTAGTGAAATAATCTTAACTTAAGCGTAAAACCCAATCACACAAACAAACAATCAAATTCTTACCTGCTGGGAGTACGGTCCCTGAATATTCAAAGAAATAGCATCCGGTATGATTTCGTTCCCATCAACAGTGAATACCAGCAACGTTACTTTTGGTGCCATAACGTGTACTGCGTTAAACGAAAGGTTCCACTCAGTCACTGGTTGATTTGTTGTGGCTTTATGAGCTCGTATGATTTTTCCTTTGGATATAAACTGTAAAATAAGTACGGTATACATATTAAAGCCACATAGAATTCATCCCGAACCGTCATTACTGCAAATCTAACTACATGTATATGCCACCTGCCGGAGACTCGACCGTGCAGCTATGTGACAGAATGATTGTGAGGTCACATTAATAAAGGGAAAATCCACATGTCGGAATACACCCTTGTATAGTGAAATACACTTGAGCATGGCGTTAGACACGAAATCTACTGAGGGAAGCAAGTTCCCAACATCGGCGTCGTAATGTAACATACCTTACATAATGATCTGTTCAAATAGTTCCAACTGGTACATAAAGCAAGCAAAACTATCTTAATAGAATGGGGAATAAATGTTAGCTTGCTGTAAACACCATGGGTTTGATTGCTTACATAAGAGTCGCCAAATTGTTACTGCTTCAGACTAGCAGTCATCGACCAGAAAACAAAACTTAAAAAATAGAGGGACTATTTTTTCACACATGGTACTATTTGTCTAAGCGTATTTGTTTGTGGAAGAAAGTTTCAGAATGTGACTTTTGCGTCTGAAACTAAAATTATCTCGTCTTCAAAATAGCATAAACATCACATAAAAAGCGCAGTACCAACCGCAAATGTAAATGTGTCAAACGGCTTGTTTGATTCCAATCGGACATTAACCTGTTTACCAATCTGAAAGATGAACCAGAGCACTTATAGATTACACACAGTTTAAATAATGTTTTATTGTTAATTAAAGAAATACAAGAATGTAAAATGGGATATGTTTCATTTTATCAGGTTATTAATTTTGATAATATTCTTTGAAGTAAGGGATCACCAATGTGTGTGTTTTATGCAAGGATAGACAATTAAGTTTTATCGGATTAAACATTGAAAAAAGACTGTTGTTTAGTTCACAGCGCTGTGTCATACTTATTGTGTGCACCGTTACACTGACTAGTCCAGAAAAGTACAACGCCCTTATTGGAGAATGCCGAACTTCGTTCAAATTTCTTCACAATGTTTGCAAGGATTTGGTCCGGACTATTTTGTGCGACAATGGCACGAATCTAAATTTTTGCGTGAAGCTTGTTTAAGTCCCTTGCTTTACACAATTGGTCTAATGTGACTGCATTTGAACACAAAAGAAAATTTTAATGAAACATAAATGCATTTTTGCATGTTAGGAACCATGAGTTCCTACATTTGAAATTAAGAGCTTTCCATAATTTAATATAATGTTAAAATCATAAATAGGTTGTGTTTCCCCAAATCAAAGAGGCGGTCATAACTAAAACCAAGGTAGAATCTCTCTTTATTTGAAACATCTATAAGAGTTGGAACGGGTGGTGGGATGGGTGCCTCCAGTGCCCTGTCGCTCCCTGAGCTTAGGGGCACCTGGAATCCGATTTGTTGTGATGTCCTGTAAATCGATTGTGGTGTCTACTATGAATCTAATGTGTCGCTTAGGTTGGTTTCATCCACCTATTTGGCGTGAAACCACAATCAACCTATATGAGTTGGGATATTTAGGAGTTCAGGTTTCCACAATTTGCTTTACTTGATTGAATAAACAAAAATCCAATCACATACCAATCTTTACTCACACCA
Organism: Katharina tunicata; assembly: GCA_032466195.1. NCBI lineage: Eukaryota > Metazoa > Mollusca > Polyplacophora > Chitonida > Mopaliidae > Katharina > Katharina tunicata. Next base: position 57,338 of record JAVFBZ010136896.1, read on the forward strand.
AGTTGTGTCCACTTTGGAATTGATTGCAAATCCACGGGATGTTATAAAATTGAAATTGATTTATTGAAATCATGGGTTGAGACTTTCCTTCCAATTAAACAGCCGTCATTACCGCGAAACAACTGTCTTAAAATTAAGACTCACAATACCAAGAAAATGAGATATTATCTATAAAAAAATGAGATCTCAACAACAATACTTTCCTCATACACCAGAAACTCTTGCATTTATTACATTACCTCAATCCGGCTGGTCAGAAGTTTGATTTTGAGAGCTGCATCACCTTGTGATTTATATGGGTTCAGGGTTATGTAGGCGTAAGCTTGTCCGTAAGTCGCCTGTGAAAAAATGATATAAGATTCGGTACAAAAATCATGTTCAGTACATTTTAGAGTTTATTTGATTTGAAAATGCAACGAAAATTATAAAAGGCCTATAAAATCGATCAGTCCCCTTTTTATATTTTTTTAAAATACTGTTGAATAAATTATTAGTTTTTAAAATTAGTTAAATCACCTTAGTTTTCTAATATCACAGGGACAAATTTGTTTGTGCTCGATTTTTATATTGAAAGAATGCAAAAGACAAATAAAAGAACTGAAAAGTCTACCAAAAACCAACAGACATACAAGTTCTGGAAATTTATATGTTTTACCTTTAATCTTAATGAAATTGCATCTTTGTGTGTTGGTACGATTAACCTAACGATCCCATTTGAAGGAACACTTTGCTGTATTGTTGCCAATGTTTTTGTTCCTGTTTGAGGGTAATAGCCATGGCCATAGTTGTTGTACCGGTTAGGGATCGGGTAGTGACCGTAGTTGTAGTAGTCGGGGACGGTTCTCTTCACTTCATATTCGTACGTTACGACAATCGTTACATTTTTATCGTAGGAATCCATCAGTTGTTCGTCTTGTCGCAGGATCCTCAACTGAGGATAAATATTAGCACATTCAAGATAGAGTTATTACAGCAATTTCAAAACCCCAAAATGCATGCAATGCTATATAGGAGCGAATGTAAACGTTTGTGACCGTTTCTTGCTTCATATCTTTAAATTGTTTATCTCTCTTCGATGTTTTTATAGGATTCAAGACTTTGAATGTGTTGTAAAGGTTAATTGCTGGCCTTATCTAATCCATAGGCTGGTTAACAAATACATTACTTTGTTGTCGCTCAAAACAATTTCCTCATCTTAATTGTTTTTGTTTACTGCATGAAAGCTCGTTTATTGACTCGATATAATAATATACATATCAACAATATTAAGATGTCAGTTAAACCCAACTAAAGAATACCATGTTCATGCCCACAAATTACGAAAAACAGTTAGCGATATACAATATTATAAGTACTGGATAAGACTTTTTGAAAGTTCACTTGCGCTGAAAATTTGTAAGGGTTTCAAAAAGACAAATTTTTTATGTATTTTTCCTAATACAGCACGAATGATTATTGGCGACATATAATCGTGTTTTGTTTAATGCTTTATCAAAAATACTTGCGAAATGTAAGTACATGTTCATTATAACAGACTTAACTTGGGCCATCTGGCTTTTGTTTTTGGTATTTTCTCTGATTACGTACTGAAAATAAGCGAAATGCCGTTTGCGTGGCGTTAAACATCAATCAACAAATCGATAATTAGAATACGACGTGAAGCACAAATATTTGTTGTAAAACCGCTAAAAATGAAAAAAAAAAAATAGATGGCGTACATTGCCTTCGTACTGAATTCCCCCTTTAAAATTATTGGAATTAGACCTCGGTATCTCGATCTTCTCGTCAGATCTGTATACTTTGATTCTTGATGTTGCATTCATTATCTCTCCCGTCAGATCCTCCACCACGCTAGCCTGGACTATGATTGTACGGTGATCTAGGTAGGAAGTCAGATTTTGAAGCTGGGTCATGTCGTATGAAAATTGCGCTTCTCCATTGATCTGCAAATCAGAAAATATAACTTGGAACTGTCTTGAAATTTTTGTGATGCATTCACTGCATTGGATTGCTTGGCTACGCGAATTATCTTTAAAGGACAAATCAAATGTAGAACATATTCTAATGGTGTGTTAGAAGGCAAATTAGTCAGTCCTTCCTATGAGGTGCACTTGTCATTGTACCGTGGCGACATTAGTCTGCAGTCAGTTTTGCTAAGGGTTGTTTTGGCCGGCTGGTACAACATCATATGAGCGTAATAAACTTAAGTATAGCTTGTAACCCCAATCAAACAATTGAAGCTTGTAACTAATTTATACACTTAAAGCATAAAAATCTCCTACATAAATTATTTTATCCTATTGTCCAAACTCCCTTAAACTGCTGAAGTAAGTTATTTTAATTACCGTTAGAGTTTCTTGTATTGTGGGTTGTGTTGTATATCTCACTCCATTTATTCTCATATAAATGTTCCAATAATCAGCCTTCACGGTCAGCCGAACCTGGCCTTTTATCGGTTTTCCGGATGAGTACCTTGTGGAACAGTAAACAATTACGAATTTACGTAAGCGTGAGTACCATACTAAAATAGGCTCGTACCTTTCACGCGAATGAGAAGAAAACAAGTAGGATTGAAATGCCAAAATATCTGTATTGATTTCGTAGTAATTATTTAAGCACAAAAGTGCGCTGGAGATTGAATCGTCACAATTTTACTACCAATTGATGGCGGAGAAAAAGTTGTCACAGGGCCGATTCAATTTAAAGCCAGTCACATAGTCCTGAAAATGGTACCAGTAAATCAGCCATAAAACTACTCGCAAAGTACACACAGGGATTACCTTTTAAGGAACAAGATGATTGTTTGATTCGCTTTTTTAGAATGAGTAAGTTCACTCAAATGGCCATATCAAAGTCATGAGTCAAAAGATTTGAACAATGATAGGTTAAACTATTAAAATGCAAAAGTACGGTCACATGTTTGATACCTTTGACCAAAACTGTCTTGTTTTTACTTCCAAAGACAGTATTAATATTTTTTCTCAAGTTATAACATAGAATTGTCAAGTGATATAAAAATCCCTGCAAAAGTTGTTAATCAAAGTTAAATTCTCTGCATGATGGACACTATACGCGTATATTCCCCAACCTTATGTGCAGTGGCGGATGTAAGTTAATAAATGTTATGCATCATTTTTATCATTTTCTGAACGGGTTCACAAATATATGTAATCATGATTAGATTCTACCAGTTACAGAGACACTCAGGAAGTTATCGCTGTAATGTATACCAAAAACTTACTTTGCCTTCACGACCCCAGACATGGATTTATCAGAGATAGCTACATATGTCTTGGTAGGTACGATGGTCACTTCAAAGCGGGGAAGTACTGAAATGCAATTAATGAGGATTACACTAAAGTCGATCCATTTAATAACCTAAAAGACCTATAAGTTTGTTTGATTGGGGCTTAACACCGTATTTCATGTTATTTAACTCCTGTGACGGCGTGCAAGCTCCATGGATGGAGGAATCCACACTCATCGACAAGGGCAACAGACAAAGACGCGGCAGAACAAGGACAGGACTCAACACTCGGCGCCACAACAAATCAGCTCCCTGATACTTATAAGCGCAGGGCACATGACGCTCCCACCAACTGCAATTATTCGAAAAGAACACTGACATACATGAATATGTAAAATCTCGTGAGTCAGTTTATGAGTTTGTGGAGGCCCTATATAAAACATGGTAGATTCCCGTCATTGTTCCTCATTTGATTTTTTAAATATGCGAGCGAGGGTGTTTGTAATAGTTAACTTGTGCTATCAAAACGTGTTATAGGCCGGGTGGCAATCATACTCGCTCCACATCATAGCTTATATAAAGAAATGGGGTTATGCACGCCACAGTATGTGAACTAATCCAAGGGAAGTGAGCCATTTATCGATCATGTTTGGGTGCGGCAGATACATGCATTTATTGGTAGAAAATGTCAAGGTTTCAATATGTATTATGTGATCTACCCAAACATTTCACATATCTTACTTACCATATTGTCTTACATCAAACGTCTTCGTCTTGGTTGTAAGACCCTGCAGGAAAATTGTAAAATTTTGGTCGAAATGATCCGTATATAAGTTTCACATAAACGTAACTTAAACCACGCGGAAACGACTTTACTATTTATGTAAAAGTATGTAGAGTTGCATGTCATGGTCATAGTTAATCACCCACAATAAAGCTATTCAATGATCTCCAACGGTCTGACATCAAAAAACAAAATTATATTCTTATTTAAATTGAAATAATTTACCAGCTCTTCTTGCACTTTAGTCTGATACTCTTATATGGGTATAATATATTTTTGTATTAATGTAGAGAAAGAAAATTGTGCTTGCCTCCACCGGGATTCGAACTCGGGTCTCTGGCTAGCAGGGCCAACGCTCTAACCGACTGAGCTACAGAAGCTCACGGATATATATATATATATACCTTTGCCTTTACGGTTATGGTCCATTCGCCCAATAGAGGCTCGTCTGAGAGCTGTAGCATCCCTTCAACCAAACCGGATTCCTCATAAACGTCAAAATCTTGTTTAATCAGATTTTGTGCTGGATCCTGTATAAGTTAAATGAAACAAATTGTCATTGGGTTCGCTTTACAAATAGATATGTACTATATTTTAACTACGGGGTCGGTTACTCAAAGTAGCATTACTATGGATGCAATACGGTATTAGCGGCTAATACTGCTTTGAGCAACCGGCTCCAGAACCGCACCATTATCAACTTCAATTTCCAAAAGTTGTACATGTATATACATTTTGTTTAAACAGTACGTATATTTAGTAAATTGTCCATAACATTGTATTTGTATTTTACAATATGCGAGTTCATTAATCTGTAATGAATATTTTCTTTTGTCGACCGTATATAACTGCTTCATTTGTACCCATTTCAACATTATATATTGTTTGCGTGTTTAATGTGAATTCTGGCATTGTTCATTGGTTGGGTGGGTGTCTCTCTAAGCTAAGGGGTATCAGGAAGCCCATCTGTTGTGGTGTCTTGCGTTTTTGTTCCTTAAATATGTATTCTAAGTTTCCGGTGTTATTTGATTTTCGTGGGTTTTTTTTCACGAATTGGGCTCGCCGTCATATAAGTGAAACAATCGTTACAATCAATCAAGCATATGTTGCTTTTGACGAAAGTTATTTAGATTTTAATTTAACAAAACAGATGAAAACAAAACAAAACTTAACACTGTTGCCAAAACTGAAAATTCGAGATCTCCGGGTTTCTTCTAAAATTTTGAGGAACGCGTTTTATTTTGAATGAGAAAAATTGAGTAATTACTAAATATATATTGTCCCATACGAGGCTAACGGCATAGGGTATTTCTGGCTCAAATCACTATGTAATCTCTGTGTTCAAATTAGTGACATCAACAGACGACTGGGACAATTGCTAAACTGCGCTTGTTATAAAATGGCAAAAGTAAAGCTTTGGAGCAAATTGCATGTAAATTCCACACATCCCACAACAACAAAAATAGTACCTTTATAGTGATGTTGAATTTTCCCTTGTAGGTCTTTAATTCCGGGTCAAGGAATAAAATCCTGTAACGAACTTAAAGAAAGGACAATTGAACTACTTAATACGGTAAGAACGAAAACAGTAATAATGTTTATTCATATTGAAAAAAAAAACATGTAAAAGACGCACCCGATGAGTCAACTGTTTTGATGGTTTAATCAGTTCATTATAAGTTAGTATTCCATACCGACTGTGTAAACGGTATGCAATATATGATATAGAAGGTGTTTACCCATTAAATCTTGTGTTATTTCTTAGCGTCTCGTCTTCTATATGCCTCTTATAGAAAACATTATGCGTGTACGAGCAAACGAGACGTACGAAGGAAAAGGTTACGAAACGAACGAAAGCGATTAAACAAAAATGCTAACCTACCTGTATTTCCTGGGTTATACATCCCTTTGTCCGTCTGTATAAAACCACCGTGGACATTCCGATTAACTCGTATGCTTCTATAGGAGGTAAATGGGAAGTTGTCCAGGCCCGTAACGGTAAGTTTGAGATAGCTAGATTTAATAGCATCAGGGAGCTGGAATATAAACATGTTCACTGGGACTATTCCGGTGAGAATCTACCAAGGCAACGCTAGCTATACGTACCGGCATTAGCATTAGCGGCTGCTAGTGTTTTATTTCGTGCATGCTTCGAAACTTTCGTTGATAGGTAACTGATTGTTGTTTCGTTGCACGCTATCTCTAAAACCATTGTAATTTTGTGTGATACCATATTCATTACCACCTCAACCTCACAGACACCCAACAGCTAAGTTAGTATATACGGTTGACGAGCAATACATAACTTTTGTATAAAAATATAAATAATATTCTATAATTGTGTAGATATAAATAGAATTAAGTCTTTGCTGAGCTGCGGACAAGGATCCTAACCCCAACACTCTGCCTAATAAGTTACAGGGGTTCACAGTTGAACTGCCATTGTTTAGCAGCGGAAGGGTATCATACACATGTATTTTGTACAAATCTATGTCAAAAATAAAACCGATTAAATTGAATATTAATTGCATTTTAATATGAGATTAAGACGTTCCCAAATGCTGTCAATTTGTTGTAACATTACAGAGGAGACACTCACAATGCTCAGAAAGAACTTTTAGAAATGGAGAAAATCTAATAGTTTTCTTGTGGTTTGTGGTCGGATCAATGTGAAGGTAAAGTTAGGGTTATCCTGACCCCTAATTTTACTACTATAAGTATAACTGTACCGAAAAATACAAATGTCCTTTCACTCTATTGAAAGAACTCATATACAAATCCAAGTCAGTGAGGCTACCGATCTCTTCTATATGATACCTCTCTATTTTCGGCAAGTATTTGTACCGGATTCTCCCTAACTTTGGACATTACAAATCATTAGACAAGATGAGCCACATATCTAAATGAGAGTACGCAATACTGCGAAGCTCGTCTGCATGTGTTATATCTTATTTAAAGAATGTGAGGGAAACGCGTAAAGATATACTTACTTGAATGTCAAGGAATTTGCCAAATCCTGTTAAGTAAAATGTGAATGGGTGTATCTTTTAGTGTGTTGGCATAAACCATACGTTATGATTAACAGGTATTAACCATGTGCATGTGTCTTAAAATAACAATACAAGTAAACCTTTCAAATATCAGAAATAAATTGACAGATTTAAAGCAAAATGTATGTAAAATATAAATTGCTAAATGGACGACTGCGTTTACGTAAATTGCAATTTTCCAAAATTCAATTTCTTCATCGTCATTCGATAACTGTACAGAAAATTAAATACAAATTCTTTTTTATGGGAATTCGAACCCGAGCTTGCGTAGAATGTGTTATATTTAAAGTCTACATATAGCCTGTCGACCATGTATTGTACCTTAATGTCACACTAGGCCATTTTTCCGAACCCAAGTATCTGTGAATATTAGTTTTGACACTTTCATTTTGATAAAATGCTGCCAAAAACACAAAAATCAATTATATTCTTACTATGGCTGACTGTGCCCTCCCATGACTGCAGAAGAGTAGTACCGTCCTTTAGTTCCAGGCGGACTCTGGATGATTCTATGTTGGTGGAGTAGAGGTTGATATGTACACCTGCTGTCTGTCCGGGTCGTACCACCTTGGACGTCATTATGGCGTACCGAAGAATTCTTTAGAAAGTATAATAAGTATACCTAATATTTATACAGGTCATATCACTTAAGATTTCATTTTAATCAAACTAAACATTCTGAACAAGCAGTAAAAAGGACATATTAAAGTAGTTTATTATTATCAGATAAGACGCCGTAAAAGTGAAACTAAACAGTGTGCTTTACTTTGTTCTGATTGGTGTACTCAAGCATGTTTCACTTATGTGACAACTTTACGTTATCGGTGTAAGATGGAAAACTGTAAAGAAACCTTGTAAAATCTACCAGCTATCTTCGCTGCCAAACTTTGCACTAGATGAATAACATAGCTAATATTTGAAGTGATGTTGTAAGTGAGGGGAATATCATTGAGCACGGTTTTTTACGCCAATCAATCAATCATTATCGATCGTATTATTATAGTAGTCAGGACTACATTGGTGATTGGAACACTGGGACGAGAATACCCAAACAGATGGATTGATCAACATCAATGTTTTATAAACGTTTTATGGTAAATATCGAAACTTACCCAATTGTCGGTTGAGCGATCATTGCTATGCCAAAAAGGCGAACGACCCAATGGAATGCCATCTGATTGAAAAGAAAAACATTTGTTAAAAACATTAGACTCTGTGACAGTACATTGTAAGATAGAGACTCATATCTTTCTCCCCGCCGTCTAATCTTTGGCGCTTAAGTATTGACTACCTATCTTGCGTTGCGCCTGCCGCTGCATGCAGTTTGAGAGTAGGTGTTTTGTATTTACTGACTTTGAATTTAAACGATTCACTAAAGATAGAACTTTCTTGCGTAAACAGTATTATCACCACAATAAAGATGGTTTGTCAATACACTAGTGCTGGTATTCCATTTGCGACGACAGAGATGTGCGAATCGACGCTTGTATATATCACCTGGACTTTTTCTCTCCGATTTCCCCTTTCTTTCCTGGATTCCACTTTTTCAAATCCATGTAAACATGATACTTAAAAACATAGTTCTTTACATAATTTTAAGAGAGGAAGCTGACAGAAAGGTGTGTGTTTTGGGCGTTTGCATTTTGTTAATCATTTGACTAAGTTAGAAGAATTAGTTCCAGAATAAAAAAAATTACTGTGTTTAAGTACAGAATAATAATTCACATGAAATGACTATGTTGTATCTGATAGGTCTCAGCGGTATTTCACTCATATGGAAATTTGTCGTTGCTGCTGTATGGTGGGAACTCTGGGATGAAACCTCGTACAAAACACCGCAATCTCCGCAGCCTACGATAACGTCCTCTAACATACCTATGGTAGACTTTGAACCTCTACCCGGTGCAGTGGATGGGTCTAACTGAGCCATGGCGCAACTCTGCACAAAATGCTCATTCCTATTTTACTAATCCAGCCGCCACATGCCTGTAGGACAAGCTATTATTATATGTGGCTTTGATTTTAAAGCCAGCTGGCAATTAACCGTTGAGATCCTAACTAATCTGTATATAAATCAAACGTTGTCATTTTAAGAAATACCTACCCTTCTCAATAATGTTCACTAAACCTCTATATTCTGATATACGTGTTAAGTCACTTTATACCGAAGCTAAACCTCTGCCAAAACACAAGTTTAGCGCATGAAGCATAGCCTTTATATATTCATTGCGCACAAAGAACTTTGTTGAGTGTTTAGCAAAAGCCGAATCGACTACGTGATAAGTTGTGGTGCTTGTGTACTTGTACAAAATTTTGATTTTAAAATTTAAATTGATCGATCTTTGCAATGTCTTGCTCGTATAAAATCCTAACAAATCAACTGTTTCTTTTTTTCACAACTTATGACTTCCTTACATTTATTAACATTAATCTTAATCGATCGGGTCATTTTGCATTAAATGAATATGACCATTATCATTACTAGACATGCTCTCAGCCAATCCCTGACCGTCGTTTAATTAATTCAACATATGTAATTAATGTCATTTTGATGGCAAGAGAGAAAGCGTTAAATATACGTCTTATTCAATCACAGTTGTCTCACTAATTTCATGTGGTTCACGAAGAACCTTGTAAACTGTCACCTTCAACACAGTATGTGCATTTGAACCTAGATAGGCATTTGAGATGTTTTGACACAAGTCTATGCTTTCCTTTGTATGCTTAACATTTTTTCATCCCGCTTAGCGCGAAGGCTGGCAACGAAGTAAAGCCAAGAAAACGCACGCGATGACATTCTCTCTTGAACTTGAGAAATCCATAACGTTAATACAAATTAAAGGAAATGCATATACATTATGTACATATACATATTATGTTGGTATAATAAAGGCGAAATATATTATCTATTACAACATAACCTATTTGTACGGAGTTAATCTTATTTTATGTTACTCTAAACTTTTCAGTTAAATTTTGTTTCTGCTTTGTATTAGACAGTTTTAATTATTTCTTTATGCTTTTCTCTGCTTTACTATGATTAAATCTAACCTGACAAATTACATGATACCTAGTAAGAACGTGTAATTGCTTTTCATCTGTTGTTTTCTCTTTCACTGGGTGTGTAAATACTGATTGAAAAAAGGGAGAAGATTGTCTAGAGGGGAAAATGTTTAAGAGGATTACACTTGGTTACAAATGTCGAACATTTCTGCGTAACTTATAACTGCTATTCCGCGTGACTAATTCTAGGCGACGTTCTATGCGCACTTGTATCCTATAGGACATCAAGTGCATTCCGTGGCAATAAAAATCGACATAGGGCAGGTAACAGCAAGAAAAACGAAGAAATATAAAATATAACTATTTAGCATAACATTAGGTCGAAATGACCAATGCTTCAAGATAATCAAGTCACGTGAAAGAGTTTAAATTTTTTCACAGGTAGATTAATCACGTCATGTGACAGCAGTCTCGCTATGACGTTCACATCTATATTCAAAATGCCTAGTCATTACAAAAGGTTTTTCAAGATTTTAATTAGTTCAATCCAACGCTCGGGAGATATTCCGTTGACTTCTCTGCACAAGTAAATGACTTGCCCTTTAGTAAATGACGTCTTTCTCGCAATCGCCGACTGACCCAGTTTTTACAGTTAAGGACAGAGCTGGATACTGACCCAGTTTTTACATTTAAGGACAGAGCTAGTTACTGACCAAATTTTTACAGTTAAGGACAGAGATGGGTACTGACCAAGTTTTTACAGTTAAGGACACAGATGGGTACCGACCAAGTTTTTACGGTAAGGACAGAGCTGGGTACTGACCAAATGTTTACGGTAAGGACAGAGCAGGGTACTGACCAAGTTTTTACATTTAAGGAAAGGGCTGGGTACTAACAAAGTTTTTACGGTAAGGACAGAGCTGGGTACGGACCAAGTTTTTTACGGTAAGGACAGAGCTGGGTACTGACCAAGTTTTTACAGTTAAGGACAGAGATGGGTACTACCCAAGTTTTTACGGTAAGGACAGAGCTGGGTACTGACCAAGTTTTTACAGTTAAGGACAGAGATGGGTACTGACCCAGTTTTTACGGTAAGGACAGATCTGGGCACTGACCAAGTTTTTACGGCAAGGACAGAGATGGGTACTGACCAAGTTTTTTACGGAAAGGACAGAGCTGGGTACTTACCCAGTTTTTACATTTAAGGACAGCGTTGGACACTGACAAAGTGTTAAGGTTTATTAGGACAGAGCTAGGTACTGACCAAGTTTTTACAGTTAAGGACAAAGCAGGGTACTGACCAAGTTTTTACAGTTAAGGACAGAGCTGGCTACTGACAAAGTGTTTACAGTTAAGGACAGAGCTGGGTACGGACCAAGTTTTGACAGTTAAGGACAGAGCTGGGTACTGACCAAGTTTGTACAGTTAAGGGCAGAGCTAGGTACTGACCAAGTTTTTACAGTTAAGGACAGGGCTGGATACTGACCAAGTATTTACGGTAAAGACAGAGCTGGGTACTGGCCCAGCAGTTATTACAGTCAAGGACAAATCTGCATTTTGTTTTTTTCAACATTCGCCTATAGAATTTTTTATTTTTTTTGGTAAGAAAACAGCAAAGTGTTGCAGTGTTGCGAATGGTATCCAGATAACATGTAGACATATTGTAACGGTTTCGTACGGTTTTGAAGACGTTCTCAAATTCTCCTATTCTAAGGTTCCGAACATTCCCGCCACAGGTCATATTTCGTTTGTATTTAGTTTTAACCTGAATGTTCCTCCAAACTATTTTTATATTTTCACACTTTAAAACATGATTACAAGAAATGTACTTTCGATTGATAAATTCGATCGATCCATATTGTCTTCTGATAATCTGAATATGCGATGCATACAGTCTAGTTGTATACTTAACGAACTGTAATAAAGGCCAAATATTTAAATACAACAACAATAACACAATTTTTTAGTGCAATTGATTATGTGTTTATTAAGGCGCTGGATATCAGTTTTACAATTGTGTGTTAAATGCGTTACAAAACAACCGAAATTAATAAGGTATGTTAACTAATGCTGGTCATTTTAAAATTTTAAAATTTAAAATCTGCTTTTAATTAGATCGGGCGTATGGAGCTCGGTGTATCGTCAATATCTTCTACTAACATCTTCTTCTGCAATCCCAGTACTGGGGGAGTCTAAGTGCAGGCAACCGTCTCAGATACCACATGCCCCATCGGTTTCTGCATAGTCCAAGAATATAATTGTAGGTGAAGAAACAATCTGGTCGGCAATATCCACGGGCGTGTGAACAGTGCGTACAACTTCTCGCCCTGCAGAAATGAAAGGAAACACAAAGAATAATTTATTTTTGAAGTAGGAATACAAAATAAGAAGTGTTTCCACAAAAGTACAACAAAAACAGATATGTTTTTTGTGCTATGAATTGTCAACGTAGTAAAATTTCGCAAATTGACAGGATTGGATTGGATATTAGGATTATTAGCGTCTTCAGTTCTAACCACGTACAACTATGCGCGCACTGTAGGTTTAACATGTCGAAGTAAACAAACGAAACCGAAACGGAAACAACTAAAGGGTTAAGTAACACTAGCCTAAACCTTGTATAACATTTTAATAGTGTGTTCACTGAATTATAGTAGCAGGTAGGTGTTCTCATTTGTATGTGTGTGTTTGTTTGTTTGTTTGTTTTCGTTGGCGCATACAGCCTCACGGGACTATTGATTGTATGTGCCCGACAGATATACACCTTTGAAAAACGCCCTGTCGTTTTTTTTTTTGTGGTATTATTATTTGCCTAAAGACGACCGGAATCCATGGTAAAACGCAATTTTACAAAAGCAAAATACCCTGTTTCTTAATGCAAGGCACAAGAGATGTGTAAGTTTTTGTTTGTCTATGTTTCTATAGTTAGGGTCAGTAAATAAAACTTTACGCCTAAAATTCGAGAGTTTACTTTTGAGCAGCTTACCACAGAAAAGACAATTCCGGAATATGGTGGTATTGTTGGTATTGATCATATACATATGTGTCGGCTTCATGATGCCACCATGAATTAAACATATACCATGCAATTTATATATAGTATATGCTCATCTGACGATGTTTTAATAAAGCCAAAATTATTTTATCTAAACCAACATGACTTCCTTGTTCCTAGATGCAGCAATCTGTATCGTTATTAGTCTACTATGTAATCCATATATAACGATACAGAACAGTACTGAACAAAAATGTGTATTTTTTTGGCACTTATTGGTTTTAACTTGACCAATTTAGTGATTTATAATTCTATTTGGTATATTGAACTTTCAGAAATATTTCATGTATCAAAACTGCCCAACTCGCGCATTAGTAACACATGAAAGCTAATTTTAGTTGTCAACGAGGGTAACAAGATGCCGGTCAAATTCGAAAATCTCCCTCATTCGTTCGACTTTTGTTTTGAAATTACTGCCGCATAGCGAGTTTTTTACACACAGAAGTTTCTGCAAATACAATAGTTTGATAACAACTATACAAAGAATTGGAGAAAATGTATAATAAGTATCCAATAAGACGGCAAAGTTGTGTTCCTCATTGCCCTGTACGGAGCGGGAATTACAATGTTTTAGCATGGCTCAGCTCTGTAGCTACCTTGTTCCTTACTCTATTTATTTGTTACACAAATATTTAAACGGATAATGAAACTAAAGAGATGTTTAGAGCAGTTTGTTTGGGTTGATATACAGTAAAATAGTTAGAAGGAAGCTAAAGTTAGCCCGATAACCGATATTCGACATAAAATATCGGAGCCTTATGGTCCACATTCATATGTCATATATCGGACTCTCCGGCATGCAACGTTCACCAGTATTTGCTATTGTGAGGGTGATGTCACTCTTGATTGAGTGGTGTCAATGTCTTAGTCTATTAAACTATCAGTAAATTCAGTGAAGACTACTCAACCATCAACTCTAATGATGGATTAATGAATGTTTATTTATTGAATCGTTAGCTGGAAAGGAAACGTACGTCGTTGGTGTATTTATTGCCCACCATCTAAAGGCATTTTAACGAATCAGAAACTATTCTTTCTATATTGCAAAACGATGAACACTCATAAAATGTGTCATTGTTGGAGATTATCTATCAAGTTTTTTGATAAAATCTTATTGGATCCTACTTTTAGCCCTCGATCTGCTACATTTAAGTAGAATATTTTTTTCAAACTTTAATTAAGCAGACATGTTTTCTGGAATGTCTCTGACAAAAACAACAGATTATTTTCTTCATTTCATTTTTTACTTTCACCTACAACAAAAATATATGTCTGAAGCCAATATAAGTCGGCATTTGTTGACAAAATAAAAAATCAAGCCTAGTAGGATGTTTTGTCTACATTTTTGTTCACTCTACCTTTAACCTTGGCTGACCTATGCCCTACTAAATTCTATATACGAAAAAAAATCGTCTGTGTAATCATCAACTCAAATATAAGACATACAAATAATATCAAATAATGTGAAATATCAGGCTCCATTCGACATTCGAGGGTCGACATTCGCCATAGCCTACATATGTAATATACATTGGCTGCTAAGACAGTTTTAGAAAAGCAGGTTTATTAACTAAATGTATAGCTGTGTTGTGGTGAACGGCAAGTTGCCAGTATTTTAAGGGGAGGCAAACGATACATGACTTGCAGTTTATTTGGTGTTCGAAATACAAACGTTGAAGTTAAAGTGTTAAATATCTCCACCATGATCCTGAGCCATTTCACCGTTATAATATCCTGGGTATACATATAACCCCTGATGGAAAAACTTGAATTACAGTCTGTGAAACCGACATCAGTATATTTGCATACCGTCATATGAGTGAAATTACCTATAAATATATATATATAGTCTAGCAAGAAACGCAAATGAATAAAAACATCGAATAATGTCGAATGTCGTAAATCGGGGTTACTGACATTCAAACTTCAGGTTCCTAGATTTACACTGTAATTGTTTGATTAAAATCACAATCTTTGAACATCAGTATATGTTTATAAGGTTTATACAAGGTTCACCACACACAGCAATTACCTGAAACTAAACCAATGATTTTGAAATGAAAAACCCAACGAAAGTAGTTGTTCGGTTTTGTGTATTGTGTCCTGTATTATATTAGTTTAAAATAATTAACAATACTTACCGACTGTAGGCGTATCGCAGACGAGGCCACAGGACCCAACAGCGGTTGTAGTACCATATATAGCGATACCGATAAGGGCAATACCCTAAATGCACACTTCTAGCGTCCCGTGCATCCGCAGGAGATGCATTCTCCAGATCCCTGGGTTGACTGTAAACAGCGAATGATACACTTAATACTGTACCTATACCCGCTTAAATTGTTCTTCATTCCGTTGAAAACAAACTATTTAGGTATTAAGTCAGTCACCTAGTTTAGACTTCTTTAAGCGACGTTTAGACGTGGTAGGTAATCATTATTGAAATACAGATTTAATTGTGTTTAAGCGGCATTTAGAAGCTGGGTACTAAGATGGAATTTCAACTTTTATTGATTTTATTGTTATCAACTTCTTCTTTGTTGTTTCACACGACGTTTCGACACAGTTACTAGTGTTTTTGCCAAATATAAATAATGTATATACTATGTGTAATATTATACTTGAAAAAGACACTAGTAAATGTGTCAAAACGTCATGTGATATAATAAAGAAGAACTTGATATCCATAAAATCTGTGTCTCAATACACATGAACATTATTTACAGTATATACACTGTAATTCGTTAAAACAATTCATTCATTTATGCTACAATCATTTTGATGGCTTGGCCGGTCTGTCGGTTAAATTGTTTGTTGTTTGATTTGTTGTTATATGTGACCAATGGAATGCATACTAAGGGCATTGCCAGACAACTTTATCAATTTATATCAATTAGAGATCCGACTGAATGAACAAATATCTCTTGATTTTACCTAAACAAGTCGCGATCGATTCCATTCCATTTATAATTTATAATTTATAACTGTTACGAATCATTGTAATTCCTATAGACAGAGACGACACTTACACAGATGTATCGACTTTTCGAATCCGTAGCTCCTTCGCATTTCTTTCATCTTTAGCTAAGGCTTCAGCTGCCTCCTTCCTGGAAAAAAATATCAAACCATGACCTTAATTCCTGAATTTATCTATTTTTATGTGGCGACTTATATTGTGACTTAGATCATACTTAAGACTAATTCAATCATATGATTGCTTGGCATAAGGGTAGAGGAAACCACTTAATCGACATCGATAAAACAGGACACCACAACAAATTGGCTTCCCGATGGCCCTTAAATAGCACCAGGTAACATTTGCTCACCCACCCATCAGCTGACGACTTGGAGTTTGTTCAGAGGATAATCGGAATGAAGTCCTGCAGAAGCGATCCTGTGGTTTCTCAGACCTCTAGGATATTAATTTTTAAAAGAATATCAAATACTGATACCCAGAACAAAGGTTGGAGTGAGTGAATGTGTGATTGTCTGGGTGAGTGCGTGTGTGGATTGGTGTATGGGTGAGTCAGCAAATTCCAAAGTCGCTTTCAACAGCATTCCAGCCAGATGGAATTTTCTCTACATTTACATTTAGCATAGAACACTAAAGCCGTATTGCAGTAAAAAATGTTCACTGATTTGAAAAAATACTTGCTATGCACACAAACAGACATTTATGAAAAACAGAATCAACTTATTTTCACCTTCCACTTTATAACTTCTATAAGTGACTCTGAGTGTATGAACAAGTAAGTTCAAAGATTATCAAGCAACCGATTGCATATTTCTAAGCTCGTAGCAAAGGCAAACACAGGCCGTCTCGCTAAAATTGAATCTCAATCACTACAAGAAATTTAAAAACATCGGTTTTGCTTACTTAAAAAGACGTTGTAAGAGACTATATTTCCCAGCATAATCAACATAATATACATGTATTTATTCTAAGGGCGGAATTGACAATCGTCAAAAAAAAATTACAACAGAATTTGGTGGTGTTCTAATTGTCCAGAACGGTAAAGGGTAAAAGGTAAAGGATAAAAGGGAGATAACCATAGAGACAGACACATACCTTGGAAAAGCAGCCGGACTGCGAAGGTCATTGGTGGTTGTCCATGAAGCATCCTCCACAAAGGTATCAAGCGTGCAACTCTGGGCTTCCGTTTCAAGGACAAGAGATTTTTCGACGTTATCTCGTTGTTCTGTGACGACCATGCATGCAGCGCTTAAAAACAAAGCAATTGTCTGCAAACAACAAAAACATCAGTTAAAGCCGATTCGAACTCCATCGCAATACTAATAGCAAAAGTGACCAAAAGGTCCTCAACATTTTGTTGTCTGAAATATCGACTTGACCGTAAGAGTTTAGAAATTATATACAAATCCCTCGTAAGACCATGTTTAGAATATGCTGACGTGGTATGGGACAATCTCACTGAAGTTCAAATAAATACAAAGAATAGAACATATTCAAAAAGACTGCCTACGTACAATAACTGGTTTAACGAGAAGCGTCTCGTCAGACCTACTGTACCAAGAGTCTGGGTTCACAACGCTTCGTTTGGGAAGAAAAATCCATAGACTTTGATGTATACACAAAATCTTTTACAACAACCCACCCAGTATGTTACATTTCGGGTAGAGTTACCAATTGATAGTTATTGCCGCATTCGTGTTTATAACCATCATGTGAAAGATTTATTCACAAAGAAACGTCAAAAACCAAATGGGCAATAAATAGGAAGTAGAAGACCGCATAGAGAAACATAGCTGACTAAGATTGAAAGCTATACACTTTAGATATAACAAAAATTACATACATGTATAAAATAAACCCGCAAGAAATGGCTAGCAGCGTTGGTGTGTGATTGTAGGACCAGGAACCTCTGGCGATCTGACGAATGATATGGGACGATACCTTAACCTCTGGTAAGCTGACCTAGGGTCTGGGACAACACCTTAACCTCTGGTGAGCTGACCTAGGGTCTGGGACAATATCTTTACCTCTGGTGAACTGACCTAGGATCTGGGAC
>JAVFBZ010136897.1:0-44826 GCA_032466195.1 Katharina tunicata
AACCTGAGTTGTGTTTGTTTGTTGTGATCACTGCAGTAAGGTTGTAACAGGAACCTGAGTTTTGTTTGTTTGTTGTGATCACTGCAGTAAGTTGGCAACAGGAACCAGAGTTTTGTTTGTTTGTTGTGATCACTGCAGTAAGGTGCGACAGGAATCTGAGTTTTGTTTGTTTGTTGTGATCACTGCAGTAAGTTGGCAACAGGAACCTGAGTTGTGTTTGTGTGTTGTGCCCAATGCAGTAAGGTGGCAACAGGAACCTGAGTTTTGTTTGTTTGTTGTGTTCACTGCAGTAAGGTGGCAATAGGAACCTGTGTTTTGTTTGTTTGTTGTGCTCACTGCAGTAAAGTGGCAATAGGAACTGTGTTTTGTTTGTTTGTTGTGCTCACTGCAGTAAGTTGGCAACAGGAACCTGAATTTTCGTTGTTTGTTGTGCTCACTGCAGTAAGGTGGCAACAGGAACCAATTTTGTTTTGTTTTGTTTGTGCTACGGACTACTGGAATCTGATTTGTTGTCTTGTTTTGAAGTAGGGATGGTTGGATCTTCATATGCCCTGGTACTCCACAAGCTATTTAAAGGGCATCAGGAAGCAAACTTGTTTTGGAGTCCTGCTTTGAGGTCAATCTATGTCCTGTGTTGCCAGTGTCATCGAGGGTGGTTCCCTTCACCCATTGAGCTGTCATAACAACCCAAATCAATCTATGTTGTTGGTACAGCTGCTTGGTGGTTATGTTTTGTTTGTGGCAAGTCTGTTGTAGGAACAACTCGAAGATGATTTTTATGGTAGTGTCTTGTAGCATAAAAAAAAAACATTATAAACCAATCTATCAGTATTGTACAGCTAGAAGTTTATTGGTTGTGTTTTGTTCGTTGAAAGGACAGCTGGAAGTTTTTTACTTGTAGGGTCTTGTTGGTGGTCGAGACAACTAAGTGTCTCGTTTATTGTAGAGAAAACTGGAAGCTGTGGAGTCTTATTTGTAAGCTCTCATGTAAGTAAAATAACCTTAAGCAACATATTAAACATCAATCCACAAAAAGAATAAACAATCATCAAAGGAAATCAATATTAATAATCCATCAAAGTTCATTGGAATTTTGGTCAGTATGTTTTTCAGTACCTTAGAGATGGTAGAGATTTGTCCCACTGGCGCCCGTCGAACTAAGTGGAGGTTTGGAACCGTGTGTGGGTGCCAGTGCTTGCGTTTGTTGTCTTTCATGAGCGGGCTCTGTGGCTTACGGAGTTAGACTAAGGAGCCCCCTTCACTGTACCTGGAATAGGTTCGATCCCCTCTGTGGACATTATGTTAGGGTTGCGGGGTGTTTTTTTACAAGGTTTCTTCCATGTTTTCCACCATATAATTAATAGTAAGTCGTCATATAGGTGAAATAGCCTTGAGTGCGACGTCAAACAAACAAGTCTTTCATGAACAGGTGGTTGTCATCCTTTTGTCTGTTAGCTAGTGATGTTGAGAATGGCGACAGCTCAACATAACTGGAAAAAGGATGGAATACAGAACTCATCACAACAAATGAGGCTTACATTTGAGCACTACCCATGCAATAACTTGTTGACATTATAATTAACAACAGTTTCCCTCCTCTATCAACACCTTGTGATGATGGTCCAGTACATTATGGCTACTTTGAGAACAGCCATACTTGTAAGATTCCCATGAGTTTTGGTGTCTTGGCAATGGAGCTACAGTCTGGTCTGGTGAGTACATTTTCTTAAGTCTTTAATCAATTAAAGCCAATTTTACTTATTCCTTCTACTATGTCAGAGTTTTGTTTAACTGAGAATGTGTCCATGTGTTTGGCTCCAGGCAGTCGGGGGAAACAGAATTCCAGGGTGGGAGCCTCTCGTGCCTTGATCCTCTCTGAGCTTAAGGGGCATCAGGAAGCCAATTTATTGTGATGGCCATTTTTCATATTTTTGTCTTTAATGTTGCCAGCATCATTTAGGGTGGGTTCCTTCACTGACTGGGTTGGCACCTCATCATGAGTGAAATAACTTCAAGTATGCCGTTAAACTTCAAACAAGCCAGTTTGGTTGTCATGTACTTGTTAATTTGTTTGCCTCTGCAAGTAACAAGTTGATTATCATATTTTGAAAAATGTCCCCAGAATAACTTACCAGTTTTTGTCATGTCAAATATAAAAAGTACACAAAAAAATTGAAGAAAATGAACAAGAAATGTTCCAGGCATCGCAGTGTGTCTTACAATTGACTTATTATGCCAACGCTCGTTGGCTCTTGAAAATTGGATATTTCATCTCCATATACAGATCTGCCATAGAATTCAGAATGTTTTAAAATATTTTTTATCCAAGCCATATCTCAGTGAAATTCATACCCAATGTTTTTATGTAGGTAATAACTTCACGAAATTGTTCAAATAAGCTACATTTGGCAGGAGCTTCTTGGTGCTCTCTAAGGGCCATCATGAGGTCGATTTGTTGGTGTGTCCTTTATTTCATCCTGTAAACTTCCACCGTCATATCAAAGGGTAACGGTGTCAAACCCCCATCAATCAATTGAATTAGACAACCCATTTTGATGTGTTGCTATGTCAGGGTAACTCCCCTGGCCTGCTTTCTATTTATGTTGAGTTCTGAAAGGAATGATTTGATTCCACTAACACCACCAATCAATCCTAGACAGTCGTCAACCTTAAAATCATTACCTATTTGTATGTGGCTTCAGTAACATTTGCCACAGACAAGTGTAAATTGAAGCTGGACGGAAGAAAAAGTTGAAATGAGATCATGTGTCTGGAGCCTAATAGCAGTAGTATCAGTGAAAATTGTTCAGGATCGTTCTTTTAAAGCGGATGTAATCAAAGTCAGACAAACTACAGGCTGATCCAAGTTGTTAACAAATTTGCTATTATATTTTACATTTTTTGCTTTTACCTGAAAACCACTTAAATAAATGTATGTTGGACTATTTGTGCCAATGATTTATGTATTTCTTGCACATAAAATAATCCAAATTACTCAAACTCTAGCAGAATCAAGTTAAATACACATTTACTTCAGTTACATTAAGTGGAAAACGAGTTATCCTACAAATATCAGTTTTAGTAACATTTGGTCTAATTTAATTTGACTGACTTTGTCCTGTGAAATTTCGATACATCAACTTGGATAAACAAACCAATCAAACTTACTACATCATGTCATAGCAAAAACAGGCAAGTACATTTTCGTGGTTACAATGACATTTATTTCTCTGTGTCAAGGAACAGTTACAAAACATTACGTAATTCACCCCGAGAGGTAACATAGAGCTGAGATAGTTCAACAACGGATGGTAGTATTACCACAGATATTGTACAGTGTGTGGGTCATTTGTATAGGGAAGATGACATCATTATTGCCAAGCCTCACAAGCATGCTGGAGAGGGGTGAACAAGGGGAGTAACTTTTAATAGGCTTCAAAATACCTTATATAAATAAACCATTGCTAAACATTCCCAAAATTAGTGTATATACTTATCTTAGTTGACAAAGCTAGAGTCCTGAATGGTCACAACACAGTGTGTTTTATATACACTGATTAACGATGAGTGATATTGAACTTCGACCTCAAGTGAGTATGTGACATGAACTCTCCAACAATTAATGATGAAACACTAATCAATGCAAATTTAACTAGTTTTATGTGGGAATAATTAACCAATACATGTACATAGATGATATTGTTAACACATTGTATATATATATATAAAGTTAACACGATATAACTTATTGTTATGAAATATCTACAATCCCTAATATAACTTGAATATTCAATAATAATCATAATAAAACAAGCCAATGAACGCAGGCATAGCATTAAGAAGATTGGTTTCAGACTTAGTAATCTCCATTCTGATTGGTGCAGCCTACCATTCTTATTTATAATGACGTAAACAGTGCTGCAACTTGTGGTGCGACTGCCTTAATTTAATTATGCATGTATGTTTAATAAATAATATTGTGTAGAAAATTGAGAATTATTAATACAAATTCGGTTCACAAAAATATATGTGATCTCTACAATAGAGATCTACTTTCGTTTTCTAGATAAAGCTAAAATTCATGCACTGTTTTTCCGTAGAATGTTTTTATGGAGTGGTGAGGTTTTAACTTTTTTATTTTAAAACTAGACAGCACACACTGGCCTATTTTTCTGTATATATAAACATTATGCTATAGTATCGCGTATAAAATTTCTTCACAAAAGTGTCAATTAAAAGAAAGAGTTGGTTAAAAGATGAGAAAATAGAGGGGGTAAAAGGAAACGCATCCATGGGATGAAGCAAGATATTTGTGTAAAAAATAATTCTTTGATTGACAGCAATCCCTAATGACCTTGCCTTTTTTTCTACATAAGAAGCACATATGTACACGGGGGGCAAGACAGAACATTTAATAAGTCTACGTGGCCTAGACGAAAACATGTAATTCACATAACACAACAAAACAGATTCAAATATTATACACAATAATAATGTAATTTACATATACATTTTGTTTTGTATCTTTGGTACTGAATTAAGCAATAAGGGTCAATTGAGAAAAATGTTTAAACAAAAAAACACAGCTACTGTACCCTTGACTTCAAATGACGCAGACGCCAATTTTAAAGCATCCATCACCACAACTAAATAAACTTATATGAAAAGCCGAAATATAAAATCAGTTGTCAGCGTAAGAGGAGGCGCTTTTTTCGTCAAATTTTAAGGATCAACCAATCCATTCCTCTGTAACAATAGATAAGTTATCAAATATTAGCCAATCACTACAAGGCACTCAAAAGCAAGCCTCTATAGACTTGCTCTAACCAACACTATCATATTTCATAAATGTATAAGTAACAATGGTTGATTGTAAAACTATACCCCTTCTGTCAAATCCAATTCTTAACTAGTAGCACTGTTTAAACTTTGTTTTCTTATAAAACCACACTCAAATTACTAAGTAAATAACATCAACAAGGGAGTTCTGCCTAGAAATGTTCTTAAATAAAAAGTTTCTGTCATTTTAGCTAAAGCCAGAGAAGAAGCTCTTCCAGAACTCTCTCTGAGAAATTCCATCTGGCTGCATTGAGCCACAACACCAATCAAAAAATCACACCAGAAGTTTTGTCCAGTCACAGAAAGTGCATCATCCGATGTCTGCTGTTAGATTGCCTTTCGTTTTCTCTTGCATCTTGTTGCAGTTATTCTGGTTATGATTCAGAGCATTGCCATATGGAGTAAAGGTGACTGTGAAGCAAGTTCCCCCACTTCACCTGGCTGTGGCCATTATTCATGATCACAGAACTTCACTAAGAGCTCCACAAAAACTCACTGGAGGCCAACATTAACAAAACTAAAAACAAACACTGCTTGTGTGTCTTCATGTCTTTCAAAAGTAGCATGATAACAATATAGAGTGACCTCCCCTTTCCTGGAGGCGGCCATCTTGAGACTCAGAGCCATAGGTTACTGGTGGTAGTGGTTTATGTGGCCCAGCCGTCTAACCGGGCTCTTTTGCCTCCAGGCCCATCATAATCGTTGTGAGTACTGCCTGTGGGGGAGGAATTGTTGCTATGTGATATGTGGCCTGGTGATAAGTGGCCGCCCCCTGACGACGGAGGTCTCAGCTGATTAGGAGTGTGGGAGTCGCGAGGTGGAGAGATCGGTTCGCTCTTGATACTGATTCCGTTATTCAGTGGGCTCATGTTGGAAGAGTGCATCTGTCCCATTATCCTGGAAACAAGAAAAAGGATGTTCTATTAGATGGGTTGAATGTGTGTTCATTTTAACTCGTTTAATATAACCCCATAGATTGGTACAACTGAAATAGACAAATAATTCACCCAACCCCCCAGACTTGATAATGGGTGTCTCATAATCTCAACTGTCCTAAGCAAAATGTCCTTGCTCTAGTATATATATAAATATATATCTCTGGCACAGGGATATTGACTAATTAAAACATCTTTATATATCATCTCATGTCCTAGATAAATTCTCAGAGTCAAGTTTCTAGATAGATCTGAATCTTGTATAAATATATTTGTAAGATTTTCTCTAAAAAACTACTAGGTTTGAATCCCGGTGGAGGCATGCAGAATTTCCTTTCTCTGTATGCATAGCTGCTGAAAGATTGATTGTAGCAAGGCGCACACAGGTTTGAGGTGTCAAGCGACTTTGAGGAAACCAAGGTTTTGAAGCCTTGCACAGAAAACAGATTTCTGTCATCAAATATGTCACAGAATTACCTTTCTACTCTAGATTATAATCTAGACTGTTGAGTACACAGGAAATTTCCCTTCGGCAAATCATTACGACTTAAAAATGTTCTTTGCTTACCCAGGTCCAGAAATTCCCGCTGCTTGTATTGCCGCTGAAAGGGGTGTCTGAGCTGTCCAATGTACAGGCAGAATGCCTGGCGAATTGAATCCATGTGGCGAAGGGAGGTCAGCCGAATTCAACTGAAAGTGATCCACTGAAAAGATGAAAATTTAGCATTTTTACAACTGCTAAAAATGTTTGTGTACAAGTCAATTAATTAAATTAATTCATCCCAACGCCTGAATATAGGCATAAAACATGATGGGTTGAATTTCAAGAAAAATGCGGTCTTGTGAATGAGGTCAACGTTTTCTGGTTTCAGTTTCTACAGTTTGAGGTTTTTACGTTCCATCAGACTGGCAAGTTTCTATTTCAAGTTCAAATGTATAAGTAAAACAACCAGAGTCTTCACATTGTAGTAAAGTTTAGCATTTTTGCCTAGGAGTAACTTTTTCAATCAATATATAGGTGGCCATCAAGTATTTCTTTTACCCTCAGACATGGAAAGAACCTCACCTGGGTTGAAGCCTGAAGGTAGAGCGGACGGATAGTTGGAAGTTACAGGTATGCTAGGAGTTGCCACAGAAACCACAGGAGTAGCTAAGGCTATATTTGACTGTCTTGATTGTAGCTGAAAATACATAACAAAATTTGTTACTTATTTTATACATTTCTTCTGCTTAGTAAATTTACAATTCTGAAAACGGTTTAATACAATGTTATGTTAATAATGTGCATATTCTCTCCTCTTCACATATGCACACAAGAGTTACAGATATTTTTCTAAAGAAATTAAAGTTACAGGCTTTTTTGTAAATTCCACTCGCACATTTAAGTCTAAGTAAAAGTTATATTATTGTAAATGAACAAATAAACTGTTCACTGAAATTCTGGCAGAATATTTAAATGAGGATGTGTCACTTTGATTTCATGTCACACCTTGGGCCACATTATGAGGTATTAACATTACTCCAAGTCAACGGTTATACCCAGCCCCTTTAACACATCACATATAAGTGAAACACCCTTTAGCACAGCGTTAAACACCAATCAATGAACCATGGCAAGATCAAAAGCTTTGTTCATCCTTATAACCAAAAATGGCTGGTTGAATATGATGAATTCCAATTATGGCACAATTTCTCCTGACAAGCCTTGAACCAATCAATATTATTCATTTCAACGTAAGTTACTGTTTAAATTTATAAACAAACTTCAAAACTTGTTAAAATCTAGGCTATAGAATTTAAAGGTATTGTCATTAAGTACAGAGCATTTTCACTTTCACTTTTGGAAAAAGAATGCCCCCTTGAAACCATGAGCAGTTTATAGGGACTGTAAAACCATCTTAAAGTTAACTTCATCACACAAGCTTACCTCAGCGTTGCCGATATCTCCGCGGTTATTGGGTATCATAACTCTAAGGCTGGGGCGTCCGGGAGAAGGGCAGGGTGAGGGTACTTGATGTCTGCCCTTATGCATACTAGGAGAGGCTGGGGAGGCCCGGTGCTGGTAACCGTTTGTTGACAAGTCCACCATACCACCTGGAGGGAAAATTAGAATAATAAGTTAATGAACATTTACCATCTTTCATACAACTGTATATATTCACGTTTCTGGTTGATGTGGTTGCAAGCCATACTTTGTCCAGCAAATGAGCTTTAAGAAATCCTAACATTAGGTTTGGTTAATTTTTCACAATTGTTTTAATATGTCTCTATATATATTAAATATTTTGATAAAGAAGTTATACATCCAATAGACTTGTAATGAATGAAACACATTTTCTGCATTATGTTACGAAAGGTTTCAGATTTGGAATAACATCCTCTAGTTAATATTCATGTAATGCTGACTTAAAAAAAAAGTGTATTATCTGTGTTTCTAAATCCCTATTTGATTTCTAGTTTTTGTGCTTATTACCATTGTCACGTTATCTAATGTGCTCATCTTGAGGCAAATGAGTCCATTAAATTTTAGTGTTTTGAGCTAAAATAAAAAGAGCTGTACTGCATTTCGTGCGTGAATAATGTTTCCTCGTGCCAAATTATCTTTTGTACCAAATTTATCATTAGACAAATAATGAATGTTATCTTAACCACTCGTGCCACTTTTGTTTAAATCTAATCCGCTATAAGAATCACCTGCCCTATGAGTCTCTCAGATAAGACATATCGCTTTGTTCTATTAGGGTGATATTTAAAACAGGAGATCTTTTTTTTGTGACTATACAATTTGATGAAATGCTTGGCACCTGTTCAATGATACTATCAGTCAACTCTTCTCTACGTTTTACCTGGTGTTGCTTGTGAATTTCAGACATTATTTATAACTATTTTTGGTTTAATGTTTTCAGTTATGAAAATAAACAATGTTATGAAATATTTTAGCCACCAAACTTTACCTTTAAGATGCTTTTCTTTGTGAACATTTTTTATTTTATGTTGGCCTACATCTCTAGCCCCCCTGGGCGGTTGTAAATTTGAGATTATTAAAGAGTTCAGACAAACAACTTCTAGAATCTTTGATCAATTTATGTTTTGTTTTGACAGAAAATCATTAAAAATTCTCAAATTCCTGTGTAATTACTACGCGTTATTGTGGTGGACTAATTGCAGTATTATTTTTTTTATATCTTTTCTTGTTATTTAACGCTGGCATGTGCCTCCAGTTAGATAACATCAGTCTATTCTCTCAACCATGTCTAAATTATCAAAACACCTCGGCCGGAAAAACAGAACAAAAAAATACTGTTAGAAAACTACACTTAGTAACCCATGACTATAATGTCTTACATCTTGCGGACAAAAGTTTTAAATGGCTCACCTCCCACAAGCAAGACAATTTTTTTGAGAGAAAATATAAGATGCTATCACACTTCCGGCGCAATATTTAAATGGCAAGAAGCTTCATAGTTCCCTTAACAGATTTTTATTTCAGGTTTTCAAAGCGCAGTATTACATAGTTGATATTGTATGATGACAAGAGAAACTGCTGATAACTACAGCAGAATACACACTGCAGAGTTGTACATTCAATATTGCACCCCAACAAAAGATTGTTTATAAGCATTAAACTTCATCAAATAATCTTGTAAAGCTTGTGGAATTATGAATGTTGAGGTTGCAGTGGTTGTCATCTGTTGATCAAGTTTAACTTTGTTTTCAAGTTTATTTAACTTAGATCACAACTTTACATGGATGGTATTTGGTGGAAAACCATATACACGTAGAACTCTCAAAAACTTTCCCTCAATACACAAGGTCACCTAGCGATCTTGGGAAAAAGGTATGATAGAGTGCCATTTTAAACGCTTTGATTTATTTATTAGGTTTTGTTTTTAAGATCATACTGTAGTGAATTTCCCACATATGACGAGTCTTGACGTCTGTATCGTGGAAAAACAAGAAGAAACCTCGTAAATACAACCCTGCGATCTCTACAGCTATAAATGGTTAAGAGATGTTTTGCCAATTTTTTTTATTTTTTCTAAAAGTCTTCTAAATGAATTTTTTACGTGGATTTCAATAATTTGCTTTAATAGTTATGATTTATTTGACACTTTGGTCATATGATACATGAAGACACTGCTGTCACACTGTAAAAACTTGCTAGATTTGTATATAATTTTAATAGTCCCGGCTAACAGTGTTTTAGGTGTGACTCAAAAAGGTCACCTTGACACTGCCAGCACTTAATTGAATCACTTAACAAAAGAATTTCTCATATCTGATATTATTCAAACTTTATAAGAAGGATGTTCATTTGTCAAGTGTTAGGTGTTGATGTAATCTACGATCTTTTTATGCGCAAAAATTACACAAGAGGCCTTATATTTTCAAAATGATATTGCTCATTTCATTATACAAGTTCTTTTTGATAATTGAATAGTTCAAGATTCCTTATGTAGTTAAAATTTGAAATACCCAATAAATAATATTTGCAGTTTTTGTACAATTTTAAATGTTATTAACTGTCACTGATTCACGCCTATTTTCCAGTGTGTATATGTTCTTTATCTCTCAGTCCTCTGGCTGTTGGGCAATACGAAGAGAACTACTTCTTTCTGTCATATTAACATTGAAGAAACATGACTCCTTAGTAGAGTGTATCGCTTCACATTTTAAGCTCATTAAAAGAGCTCTTTTAACCCAATGAATTAGGACTTGAGAATTAGGTTTTGAAATTTTATTTTGATAACCTGAAGAATTGAATGTATCGTATGGAGCAAAATTAAGACAATTGTTCAATCAGTCTACTTGTGTTTTTCTATTCCTAAAGGAAACAGGAATGGAGATTTAAACAATTCAATCCCTGGTTTAAATAAATAGGCAGATTGAATAATTATGACTTATTCAGTTTGCTTGTTGATAAACTGATGATACGTACCTCCTGAGCTAGGCCTGGGGCTGACACTCTGGGGTATGGCCTGAGATGGGTGGAGTAATCCGCTAGACTGTGTGGTGATAGGGTGTTGGTGTTGGTGGGGTTGGTGTGGGTGGGGACTTCCTGCCGCCTGTGAGTACGGAGAGTGTTGGTGAACAGGAATCGTCACGGGCATTGCCGGGTTGTGGTACGGTGACATTTGCAACTGTAGCAGCACATCGTTCTGTTAGAAGTATAATCGTACATATTTATACCCAGCACTTTTTATTTGGAAGATAAATTTATGTTCCAGTTTCCTGTCTTAACAATAGCCAAATTCATTTATTTCAAGGTTGTCTGAAAATTCTTTCAAATCATATTTATTAATCCCCCGTTTTTGTTTTTTTTTCCTTATTAAATTAATGGTAGATTTACAATGTGAACCTAATTATGGACAGCTTGCTCAATATTAATGAATGATTGTATTTCATTTGGAATGTCTTGCTAATTATAGTTCATATTGTATCTAAATTAAACCGTGGCGATGGAATTTAGAAAGGTAGGGCAATTCCAGTCAAAGGCTAATTAACCCGGCAATTGTATTTAGATTACAATCAGTGACATTCTGACACGGCAGTCAAAGTTTGAAGCTCTCAGTTTTCAAAATCTGCAAAGTGACAAACCAAATTAACTGATAATTAAATATATTAGCACGAACACTGCAGGGCATGCAGTGAACCAAATTTTGCTTTAGTTACCATGCCAGTTGATTTTGTGTTTGTTGCTGATTTTGGAGCTGAATGCTAATATATATAATTACTTATATTTATAATTGTATCACTTTTCTTTGTGAGTTAGAAAACTTTATTATTGATTTAGAAACTATCTCACCCTAATTGAATGCACATGCAAATTAAAAGAAATATTCAACTGTTAAAAACCAATAGCCAAAGGGGCTCGCCATTGGCTAAAAAGCGAGATAAAAAAATAATCATGTGACAGATCTACATTTCTTGGAATTATTTTGTCAGAAGTGTAAAACAAACAGTTTCATTTGGAATAAAACTTCCGTTTATGTAACCCATATAGATTGCTTGTTACATTTGCACTTTTTTCAAAGCCTGATACAGTGGCCAGAGTAATACAGGAAAATGAACGAGTTGTTGAAATCACATCATTCTGGCTTGCTTGCCAGACTTCAGAAAGCTTTTCTTGGATTTGATTGGTGTTTTAAATCATTATTCAGATCATTTCACTAGTTACTTTGTATTATGGGGTGTCAGCCCAATGGGTGAATAAAACTAATCTCAATACTCCCTGGCAACAAACAACGACAAGACAGAACAAAACCAAAGAGGCCTCTAACAAATCAGCTTCCCGGTGTCCCTAATCTCTGATAGCCCTGGGGCACAGGGCGCTCCAACCAACTACCCTCCATAGGTAACTGAAATCACAGCAATACCACCTTCTTCATCAAACATCATCTTGGTTACTTTCACTTGCTAAGTGCCACTGCTGAAGACTTTTAAAGTATTTTGAGAGATGTAAATTCAAAATGGCTGACTTACTGGCACTCTAGAGGACATGACCTTGCTGAACTCCTGGTTGATGCGGTCAAACTTCTCCTCTGTTCTTGGTGTCAAAGTAAAACTATCTGGGTCCTGTTCCTCAGGACTTTCACAACCTTTATGTTCTTTTTTATTCAGAGCCTGCAAATATACAAATTATTTATAAATGTTAATGACTGATTGTTTGGCGTTTAATGCCGTGCTCAAGCGTAATCGACTTAAATGACGGTAGTGTACTCAAGTAATAAATAGAAATACTATGTGAAGTATTTTGGCTATCTTCGAAGAATATTGTTGCCATGGAGCTTAGCAGACAGCAAGTCTTTTTTTTTTTCTTCATTTCAAAGGCAGCAGTTAATAGGCATCTTGAGAATATAAATAAAATGTGACTAAAATCATTAAAGGTTCTAAAGCAGACAATATCTACCACAAAGACATCAGCTTCAAAAATAGTCTAATTATACAAAAATAAAGATCTTTGTATTGTGAAAAGTGTTTGATTTTTTTGCACACCCGAAATATATTCTCTTCTGAAAATGAGAAATTTATTAGCCAATTTTTTAACAAATAAATCGCTTAAGCTCTATATGGCTCACACGGTTGTGAAACGGTGCCGTAATCTAAGGGTCTTGGAAAAGGGAATTATAATAAAACAATGCAATGAAAAGTGATATATTTGTCAAATTGTTAAATATTTGTCTATTGGTGAATCCTTATAAACAGATCTCTTCATTAGTATTCTCTACAAGTTTGCTGGTACATGTAAGTGATGAAATATGAATCACCTGAGACCAGTAATAAGCTATAACCTTTAGCATTTGCATCTTATTGCATCCATGCATAAACTCATTATCCATCAAATAATATACAGAAAGAGGAAAAGGGTCCTTTAAAAAAAGGTAAAAACAATCTACATGTACATGATTATGTCTAGGTATTCAGGTACAAAACGCCCAAAGAACAACTTACACAATCATTCAGTGCATACAATTACTGGTCTTAGAAATGTAGAGAATTAAGTGTTTTGGGGCAACCGCTGGAATTTCTTTAATAAAACACAAGAAGTGAAAATCTAAGTAGAAACAAGTGGTTTGGGGCAAACGCTGGAATTTCTTCAATTAAAACACAGAAAGTGAAAATCTACGTAGAAACAAGTGGTTTAGGGCAAACGCTGGAATTTCTTTAATAAAACACAGGAAGTGAAAATCTACGTAGAAACAAGTGGTTTAGGGCAAACGCTGGAATTTCTTTAATAAAACACAGAAAGTGAAAATCTACGTAGAAACGAGTGGTTTAGGGCAAACGCTGGAATTTCTTTAATAAAACACAGGAAGTGAAAATCTACGTAGAAACACTTATTAAATGTCAGAGACTTCACCTCTCCAAATGACAAGCCAAGGCAAATAAAGAGCTATGAGCTATCAGACATGAATTTGCTATAAAATTGTGAGCTAACTACTGAAACTATAGCCCACATTTATGACAGTTGCCACCCAACAAAAATTTCTTAACCTAATAGAAACCACAAATGCAAATTTATAACACAAAAAAGTTTACTTTCCACAAAAAAAATAACACTGAGATAAGCAGTTTAAGAAAATTACGAAGTGATAAATATCATGTGGCTTGAGGGCAGTCACAGTAAATTTACCTGGTTATATATATCTAAGGACACAATTATATGACACGCGTTCCCTGAAGTTAATGCAATTTCCAAATTTAGTTGTTTTAGATGTATACAACATTGTTAAATGTGAAAGAGGAAGAAAAATGTACAAAAGGTAAGTGTGTTGTTTGCGCGGCGCAATTTATAATACACCGGCCGTGAAATAGTCTAAGAGATGTATGGACAAGCAGACAGGTAAAAAATTGACATGAACATTAAGTAACACTTTATACAGTTGAATAAAATGTGAAAGATTAAATCATAATTATGAAAGTAGTTCATGTTTAGCTTGTTTAGCATATTTTATGAAATATTTAATCAGTTTAAGTAATGTCAAACAGAAGAACACGATTTCCAGGCATGTTAAAATTAATATTGGCTTTTATTTTAATGTTTTCTTTTAATTTTGGTTAAAACGAGAGTTTTACTCAAATGACACTACATGTATGTATACTAGTTACAGTGTACAAGTACTGAACTAATGAGGAGTGTTAAGTGAGAATTGATTGATTGCTGTTTAATGTGAATGAGAATTGTCAAGTAAAGATTTGTTTGTTTGTTTGTTTGATTGGTGTTTAACATCGTACTCAAGGCTATTTCACCTATATGACGACTTATTAATTTTTAATTTGCGTTGCTGGTGTATGGTGGAAAACCGAGAAGAAACCTCATAAAAATCCCCTCGCAAACGTCAAGTGAAGAAGAAAGGTGTCTATTTTAAACCCCTTTGAATCCACCTTGACTGGGGTTGATCCCATGTTCAACCAAACAAGTACATATTAGTACCGGCGAGCTGACAAATGTTGCAGACAAAGATCTTAAATGAAGCATAACAAAACACCGGTAATATCAATAACTTCATCTGACGAAAGATGTCTAGA
Organism: Katharina tunicata; assembly: GCA_032466195.1. NCBI lineage: Eukaryota > Metazoa > Mollusca > Polyplacophora > Chitonida > Mopaliidae > Katharina > Katharina tunicata. The sequence continues at coordinate 14,805 of JAVFBZ010136897.1, forward strand.
AATACTTGTATACGGCTTCTATGTGGGTTCATTTTCATATGAGAAGCCATGCAAACCAATTGTATAAAAAAAATAATAAAGCATGCTACAGAAATAACCTAAAAAAGAATTTTGACCAGATTCGATTACAATGTGAGCAAAGTATCACATTTCTTATTCACTTTGATCCAAATTTGCCAAGTCACGTACTTAATATCTGTACTTTCTGGTGAATTTCATATTGAGACCAGGTTGGTTAAGATTGAGCTGGCCAATAGAATAATAGAATCTCAAGTAATTGCCAATTAAAATGAGAAAAATATCAGAATTAACACTCGAAACAAGCTATGCTCAATAAGTGAACTTTATAAGCTTCATCTTTTTAGTCTTAGTTTTTGCCACACCTTTTATGCAAAATAATAGAATTTAATTTTAGAAGACCCAAAGAAATAGTTTATTCCCATCAGAAACATATCAATTTGGGTCACAGTTTCAGGTATGAGAGAAAAATTGCTTTTATAAAACATGATGTCTAAATAAAACTTCAGACTTCAAAGTTTATCCAATTTTCCTCAGTATATTTCAGGGCAAAGATAGGCAAATTGCTAAACAGCTAGTTAATAAATTTATTGTGCAAATAACCAAAAAAAGTCTAATAATAGAAATGTTACATGATAAGGCCTTGATGAACACGAGTTCTTAAATTGATTTAGTTGCAAGTACTTTCTTTTACCTTAGATCGCTGTTTTCCAAGGTTTTAATTTGTGAGAGGCTGACAAGTCTGTCCAAAACTAGATTAGTTTGTTAGGTGAACATATATTAAAGAAATCAAAGTTCATTGAAAGGCAAAGAGCTAGAGCAAACTGGTTTACAAATTCTAAGTTCATTGACACCTGAAGGTAATATAAGTACAGAGCTTGATTAAGAAAAAAAAGCTCAACACCTGATCAATTTGATTGTAAAAACATTTCTTTAAAAGGCGGAAAGTAAAAAAAAACATTTCTTCTGTAAAGCTGTGAACAGCCTTCTTGTTAACTTTATAAAAAATTAAAAAATAAAATTCTTAATGTTTTCTCGACACATGAAGAATAGAGAATTGTGTAGGAATGAAGAAGGATTGTGAGCACTTAGTCTTTGATTAAGTCTACATGATGAAGTTAGATTAAACTTTGGCCGACAGCACATGTTGTATGTTGGCTAACAACATGACGTAAGCTCGAAACTAGAGTTCAGCTGACTTGGTTTAAAGATCAAACTGTGTGGAGTTTATTGGCAGGAATTCACAGCTCCTCGCTTCACTATTGACTCAGTGGTCGGTTATTTTCACCGCAGGCCAGGCTAAAAATATCTTGGCAAACCAACGGCCGTCTATTTTTGTGACACAGATCAATACGGCATCTCAGTTTAAAGATGAAGCACTCCAGACCAGCGTCAATTTCTCCCGTCAAACACACCTGTGAAATACAACTCTTTCTCGTTCACTCGTCAGATAATGTAGAAATGAGACACACTCAAACTGCTCAATCCCAAACTACATATCTCACAATTCACAGCATCCATGTTGCCATGGTTTCCCTACGCAAATCCCTTAAGTTAATGGAGCGGAACCTAATTTTTCGAAGGTTGAATCTGTAAAGCATTAGATGTGACAAGGTTTGTACTCAAACTAGCCAGTGACGCAAATTCATGCCATTTACCCCCAGAATCATTGTGAAAAATCACATGAGGTTCTGAAAATTACAACTTAATGGGGAGAAAGCCTTTCCAATTATGGCACCTTCCATGATTTGTGAATCCAATTTTTTTTCTCTGCAACCTTGAATTATTATTGCACTACGAAGACAGAAAGGTTAATATTATTACCTATAAACATCAAATATACAAAATGGTCTCTTCAGAAAATTCAACCAAGATTAAAAGCTCTTGTTAAGGCTTGTATTCTTTCTGCATACAGGCTATTAAATAGAGACAGAAACAATGTTTTTCACCAGAGAACAATTGTTTGTTTAGGCTTTTATACTGTACTAAAGGTTATTTTACTGGGATCAACGGATTCGTTGATTAGGGTTTTACGCTGTACTTGAGGTTATTTCACTCATATGACTGCGTGCCAGCCCAATGGGTGAAGGGAACCGGCCTGATCGCCACAGGCAACACAGAGGACATCACAGGACGAAAAACAATGAACCTTTAGCGGGCAAATATTCGTAGACTGGCCCTGGCAACCAAAAGCACCAGATGAAACCATTACAATCTTTCTTCGTTAAACATTTATAATATAAATATCTGTATTAGTCAATACCATCTTAGATATAATTGAACTTTAGTTGATTTCACACGAGCTAGTACTAAAGCACTTAGATTAAAAAGCAACACAGATTAGGTATTTGCCAGCACAAAACAATGTTGATCTTTTAATCATTTATCCAAAATCCAGGTGCCTGGGCCTAAGACCATGTGGCATAACTCTCAAGTAATCTAACCAAGCACTCATCAACAGAATTCTGCCAACAAATCTCCACTCTGTTGTTAACTAACCTATCAAGACAAATGTCTTTAAACAGGTGTTTTACATGAATAGTTTACCAGGGAAGGGTATTAATTTTTTCTCGATTTTTACCAAATTAAGTAAGCTACTATTTACCAAATCACATATTCTAAAATTCTGGGAATACAAAAGTCAACAATATTTTTAGTACAGAAAGCAAACAGCTGCATTGCTTCCATGATGGTTGCCACAGTAAAATATATTTCTTCCAATTTTTAAGTAAACCAAACAAAAAATATATGTCTTAACTAATAAGGTCAGTTTAAATCAAATAAACTGTAACATTGATTCAGCTATCAATCCCTATTTATTTAAGGTGGCGATTATCTCCTTGTATGTGTTATCAAAGTTAGCTTTTCCTGGAACAGTAATACTGAAGATACAGCTGCAGACTTTGTTTATTCCAAATGGATAGCCAAATGGGTGAAAGAAACCTTCGTAAAAAAACACAAGACGGAAAAACGGACACCACAATTAGCTGGAGAGCACCCGGGAGCAGCACCTTGTGACAACTTTACGTTGTCGATGTATGGTGGAAAACCTATAAAGAAACCTTGTAAAAACCACCCTGTTATCTCCACAGCCACCGAAAAACTTCCCTTAAATACCTACGGTCGAGAGGGCAACAAAGAATTGGCAACACATCAATAAACTTATTTGCGTCATGACAAACAGGTCCGCAATTTTTTAAATCATAGTTTTAGTAATGACATACCTCAATAATATCTTTATTTGTTCTGCTCTCGTGAGGTTCGTTGTACTCTGTATATTTGAGAAGGACTTTATCCATGTCTGTGCTGGCATACTGGAAGAGCTTATTAGCACTGTTAAAGATTATCAGAGCTATTTCGCAGTCACACAGCACACTCAGCTCATACGCCTTCTTCATCAAGCCAAACTTTCTCTTAGTGAAAGTCACCTACAACAGAAATTTTACACAAATTGTTTATTCAAAATAAGTATACATTAAGCTGAAGTAACCTGACACATAAATTTTACTCAAATGTTGATATGAAATATTACGTAAACATTAAGCTAAAGTCACCTAAAACATAAATTTTACACAAATGTTGATTTGAAATGTTAAGTATAAAAATATTTTTGATTCTTGTGTCATTTGGGTTTTAAAACATGGATACCTCTTAAAGAATGAGAGTGTCAACCAAAATGGCAAATGAAACCACTATTAACACAACTGACAAGAAATTGACGACCCATATTCTTTCAAGTACAGCCAATATTAACCCGGTCTCATGTGGTGAACGGTCCATAGATAAAAGAGGAATAAAACAAGCCAATGTGTTCTGATATTTCTTTATTACATTGGTGTTCGAACTCAATGGTTTGTTTGTTTGATTGGTGTTTAACGTCGTACTCGAGAATATTTCACATATATGACAACTTTGCATTGCTGGTGTATGGTGGAAAACCGAAAAGAAACCTCGTAAAAATCACCCTGCGAACTCTGAAGCCACCGAAAAACTTTCCTTATACACATGAGGTCCACAGGGGGGGATCAAACCTATTCTGGGCACAGTGAAGCAACAGGACCTATGCAACAAGTCATTGTACATGTAGTCAGTGACAAAAGAAATGTTGCTAAATAAATGACCAAATCGTTCTCCACGTGTCAAATCAGTGATATTTTGGGAGGGCATGTACAACTATACTTTTCATTTATGGTATTTTTGATTTTAAAATTTCCGAGCTAGGGCAGAAATTTGTGGGAGGTTGTCCTTGTCCCGCTTGTTGCCAGCGTAGTCGAGGGAGGTTTCATGAGTGAAATAGCCTTAAGTACATCGTAAAACCAAAATCAAACAGAAATTGTGTACTCAGTTGCTTTGCATTAACAATCAGTTACGTGCTCTCCTTTTAATGATTAGGTGTAACAGCTCATTAGTAGAGAGAAACAGATCTAATCATTATCTGTAACACACAATACCAATCATGGGATGTTTTTCTACGTTTCACTATCAAAGACGACAAGGTATTTAATGACTCACAGGTGAAACAAAGACAGTACAGCTTTTTTGAGAGGTTTCATCATGAGTACCACATAAATCTGTTTTGTTCTCTTTACATCTGATCATAGATAATGACAACGTTTAAAACAAAGAAATAACAATTGTAGCTCCGCAAAGAATGTTTATAATTAACAAAAACAGCTCAATTAATATCCCAATTTGTGGAGCTGAAAAAATTAATTCTTACTTTGAACACAAAACAGTGCACTTAATGTCATAATCTTGGATAAAAACACGAAAGGCTTGTAAAGTGTTGAACAAGATCTGACGGACAAAAAGTTGTAATTCTCTTGTGTTTAATTGGCTTGTTATAGTACACCTGCGCAAGGGGTTGAGCCTCTCTCTTATGTTAATGCTTCCTTTATTCCGCATATGTGGCATAAACTATTCGCTCAAGTGAACCAGAATTCCACGTTGTAAGAATTGTGTCAAAGTTAAGTTTAACCCTGCACACTAATAATAGATAAGTTTGTGGCATTTGTGACTATTTATAGAGTGGCTTTTGTAGATAAGAAAACAGTTAGCCTTACAATTGATGTATACTAATTATGTAATGTTGAACCCTGCAGTAATTAATATAGCCAACTTGACACGTTCTCTCATATGCTACTCTGTCGAAAATTTAGCTTTTCTGAAGTTTTATATTTAAAATTACAACAATTAGTGTACAAGTAACTCAAAACATCCACATACATGTATAGAGCCGGTGATTAGAGACGCTTATTTAAAATAGAAACAACAAAACAGAATTTTGTGGAAAACCTTTGGACCTAAATTTTGCTATGATCTGTCTTTTTTTACATACATGTCAATTTCACTTGATATATACACTTTGGGGAAAAAAATGAGCAAGCTTTTAGGGAAGATACTGCGATCAATATACGTTAAATATCAAATTATGCTGGAAACAATTATTTTGATTTGATTTATTTTACATGTAAGTTATTGGTTGATTTCCTTTAACTATTAAAATAGTTATAATAGATGCACTTAGACCAGTTTCCTACAACCCTAATAGATGCACTTAGACCAGTTTCCTACAACCCTACTAAGTCTATCACATTGAGGTAACCTATAACTTCACGAATTTGATAAACAAGCTTTCAAATTGCCGCAGACTAATAAACAGATCCATCACTGGAGTAAAGTATGTGTACTTCTTAGGACCTGTCTAGCTTTGTATCAACTTCGTAGCTCCAAATTAAAAAAAATGTCAAACAAAAAACAAAAAAAACTTGCCGACACAAAGACAGTAGAGGCATTCATTAGCTGAGCCATTAAGGAGAAATAGCTCATAACGAGCAGGAGACAATAGAGGTATTATTCAGTTCACTTGGCTAAAAAAATACTACTCGTTTGACGTTTTATGTAATGGAAAGCTCTTTCCTGTTCATCCACAGTACTGCAATTGTGTTAATAAAGTTAAGGTGAATACAAGTTGTACCGCATGCACTCGCTAGTTGCAGCCGGTATCTTCTTTACCGGATCAAACTCAATGTCCCTAATAATATTATCTATTTTCAAACTCCATAATACAGAATGGTTCAGAAACTGAAAAGTCAACATAAGGATACAAAAATAGATCAGCACACCAGGATTACTTTATATAACTTTTAACAAAAATATATATAGGTTAAAAATTTGACCATTCTACCTGGAGCCTCTGTAGCTCAGTCGGTTAGAGCACTGGTCCTGCTAGCCAGAGACCCATGTTTGAATTTAGGGTGGAGGCATTGGCAAGCAACATTTTATTTCTCTAAATTGAAAAATATATATATTTTTGTCAAGAGTAATCACACTGGCACAGGGATAACAGCTACCCTAAATCCTAAAAAAATTTGACCTCTAAGGGCACAAAATTGAAATAATTTATTGAATGTTTAAGTGTGAATTTGGAACTAAAATTTACATTTTGGGGTAATTTAAAGTCTGAACTTCATAAAAAATTTCAAAATTGCATGTCTACAGTTCTTACCCTTTGCATAAAATGGAGTTTTATAAGTTGTAAAGAGGGACGATTAATATCTCAACAAACAATTTGTGGGTCTATTACTAGAAACCAATTGTCATGGTGAAATATTGAGTTGTCTTAACTTACATCATATATCAACCATAAAGAATTCGCAATACCTTTTAAACATGAACTCATCATTAGAGATTTCTCACCTGTCTATTGCGTTCGTCTCCAATCCTGGAGATCTGTATTTTCTTTCTTCCCATAGTGAAAATGTGTGTTTAGTTAAATCAGCTGTAGAATAGGACGCAAATTAGCAGACTACTGTAAAGTCTGCTTTCCACTTCTTAAAAGGACTTCTGTTTCCGTCTTTATTCCTCAATTTTTATCACACCTGTCAACACACAGGAAAAAAGAGAGACATTAGAATTATAAGTTAACGATACATCAAATACCTACATGTATCAAACGAAGGTGGGTTAATAGTATAGCAATATCTAGGAAAATTCATGCTAAATAATTCATAATACTTTCACTATTAAAAAATAACACTGATAATATTGATAAACTAAATGCAATGTACTGGAAGGAATTCTAACCTGGTGATGATGATTCATACCGTACATGTTAAAAAAAAAAAACATGATCTGCAATTCATTATCAATAAAAAAATGTTTTATATGCATCTGCTAACGTCAGGCATGGTGAATAAAACACAAAGATTAACTTCACAAGAAATTGTGAAGTGAAAGTTCCACCAGACTGTTCAAAAACCCATGTGTGTTGTCTGCAAATGTGGCAGACAAACTAATTGCTCCCTATGGGCCATAATGCTTTTTGTGCAACAAAAACATGTAAAGAAATGAACTTGTTTGGCAATTAAGTCAGCAAATTATTGGGTGTAAGTAAATAGTGTAATATTTGGTTATAAACTTAATTACACGTAGCATTGTAATTTAATTGAAATGGTATGATACTTTGTACTTATTTCAAAAGCAAAATGACAGGAATTTCTATCACTGCACTGTTTACATAGTATATGTATTCGTTCAAATAGAAACTGGATACGTTAAAGTCAAAAACATTTGATAAGCAAAAATTAATACGCATGTATTATTTGTTAAGCTGACAACAAAAAAGTGCACAGTAGTCAGCGAATCTATTAATTGAGCCAGTGTAAAAGCTCCCCCGGAGATTACTATATGCCATTTCTGATGTTATTATTGACGGCCACCAGGGGGCAGTGTGCTCACAGGGAGAAACACAGACCAGCTGACCTACTGATAGTCCTGTCTTAAGTGCTGAAACCAATCGGGCCTTGTTAATTGTGTATATACGAGACCGATTCACCGCGAGCCATACTCCAATTAAAACCACAGATCTATTTAACGAGAGACGAGGAGAGATAAAGACCTGCTTAGCTAACATATATATTCCCTTCACACTGTTAAGGCTATGTGCCTAAATCCAATTTTAAAGAAACTGTACACAGGTTAATGATCCTCTAAGCTGAATTATGAATTAGCACAAAGGGAGGCACTGATTACAGAGATATGTAAAAGTAGACATTTCACATGGACTGAGTAGCCACAAAAACTTTTACATACATGTACACGTAGCCGTGCATTCAGTTGTGTTAAAAGTATGTAAAGATGCAAAGTATTTATACATATTAAAGTCATGGTTATGCGACTCTATATGCAGTTTCTAGCTTATTTAGGCAGAAAATTAACTTAAACCAATATAAAAACTCATGTAAGATTGTAATAAGATCCAGTTAATATCTTCAAGTTTACAATACAAAAATGAATACTGCCATAATTTTTGTTGTTGTTGTTATTATTGTTATATATGTCTGTACCCCAGGATTTAAACTAGAAAAGTATACTATTCATTTTTCATGAATTCAAAATATGACTATGAAATAATTATTCTGTATTTATATATAAGTAAGCAATAACTAACTGCAAGTGCAGATGGAAACAGGAAATAATAAGCAAGATGAAACCAAGAGTGACTTGATGTATGAAAAAGATAAACTTCACAAAACCACGTCATAGAACAATAGATCCACTGTATACTATATATACCGGTACTCAACTTCCAGCCAGATAACCTAGCTGGAGGTTCTTTATCAATTAAATATGCAAATCAGGCTTCAAAGGGCGGTTATGTAAGTTTACGGCCCATCTTAAGAAAACTCTTACAAATATCAATTTCACGTTCATCCTTGATACAGAGATACTACATGTACACCCAACTATCTAGATATATTAGATAAACCAATATATTTGATAAATACATTGTAGGCCTTATATAAAACTTGCTTATGTGTGTTACCAGGTAATAGTTAACAGATTATATCAAAGAACTTTGAAGTAATGTCATTAAAAGAAAATAAGGACGGGACGAAACATCTTGAAAACTGAGTTTTACCTTTGGAATTTGGGAAACCTCAGAGATTATGGCAATTTAAAGTTCATACACACACACTCACGATTGATTGGGGTTTTACGAACACGCCACAATACATTTACGGTACAAAAACAGGACGCCACAACAAAACGGCTGTCTGAGGCACCTTAGCTCGGAATGGACCAGAGCACAGGAGGCTCCTACCCACCCAACCACGGAATAATCTGTCATCTGATGTGGTACAAACTTAGAATGTGTAGTTTTAAGCCCTTCTATTTATTCCATAAATTGGGAAACTCAATAAGAAGATAAAATTGTGTAGGTTGTCAGATATCCAGGTTTTTGACTGATACAATTATAGACATAAATCTGGTCAACTGGACAATAAGATGACGACATTGCGCATTGTATGATTGAAAACCTGAACGCATTCTTAGCATGTACAGGGTGTGTACATTACCTTCACACATAACTTGATGTAACCAATGGTACAGATATCAACAACATTGCACAATACAAGAGTGTGACTGAGGCAGAGATATTTAACAAAGATAATAAGGCGGATATGAGCATCTACTCTCTCTAAACATACCATCCTGTTTACTGTTTACTCGCCACGCTTGGTCATTCAACATGACAGGCAAATCACAGACCCTTAGCAATCTCACATGCAAAGTCATAATTACACTTGTTAACATACATACACCCATAATAGAGTTAAACTTTCAAATATGAACAAATTTGATAGTAGAATGATCATAGGATATGAGCAAAACAAATTAGGTTTTAACTTAATTTGTTTATAAAAAAAAGGCTTAATTTACATAACAAACTAGACAAAATAACTGTCTTTTAATATTTTTGTTTTTATCTACTTTCATAAATTAGACAATTTTTAGGCTTGAAAATTTCAAATAAAGATATTTAAGCAAAACGATAAATAAATTTCGAAACAATTGTGAAACTCAAGACTTTAAGCAGTTCTGAATAATCAATGTAATGGAAATTTTACATATTTAACAATGTAATCAGGGCTGTCAAGATAATTGATGTAGAATCAATTGTTTATATACATAACTAAAAAATAGTAAATAAAAATAATGGCCATATAGTAGGGATTGTATCGGGTTCTTTGGGGACATGGTCAAGATGATACGAAATTAGTAAATTGTTAAGTATAGAATCGATGTATACACACATATTTAGACCAGTTTTTAATTACCCTTCTAAACAACTCAGTAAGTTTATATTTATCTGTTTGAAGTCGGATTTGAGCATATTTCACTTCTCTGATAACATTTATGATTGCATTGCCAGTTGTTTTGGTTTTTGGAACACAGAAAGACAGCCTGACAAAATCAGCCATTGAACTGTGAGGAGGCTGTTTAATGGTCTTCCCTCTAGTATCTAGCTTTGTGTTAATATTTACTCAACCAACAAGCTGATATGTAACAACATTTTATCTGCCCAATATCATTTCCTCTACAAAAAGAAACCAGATCTTGCTTCATCCAAATATAAAACAGTTGAAGTTATAAATATAAATTCTATTCTTATACCTTATACATCCAGGTTAATTTAACAGATCCTTTTTCTGTTTATAGTGCTCCAATAATCAAATCATTACAACAACAACGGACCAAAGAGCTACAAAACGGACTTTCACTACTAATAGGCAGGCAGACTCATCAAACAAACCTTACATCTGCCGAGCACGGTGTCGACTGATGTCGGTCACGGTGTGTTGGTACTGTGAGGGGTCACAGAGGTCAATTGGGACAGGTCGATATCTATCTAGTCGAGCTTCACCAATTAACAATCAGGAACTGTGCACACGCCCTCAAACCACTCTCTTATTCTCTTGTCGTTCTATGATCTACCTGTCCTATAGAAATGCTATTCTGATGTTCATTTAATGTATCTCAGCAGGACATGGACAATTTTATTGATCTTTTGTTTGTCTGTTAGATAGATTGGGGTTTTCGATGTACTCAATGTTATTTCACTTTTTTGACGGGATGCCAGCTCAATCGTTAAAGGAATCCACCATAAACAACACTGGCAACATGCAAGACAGGACAAAACATTTACAAAACAAAATCGGTATCCTGTGCCCCTTAGCTCAAATCAGTGTTTTTACGGCAGCCCAATCAGTGGATGAAACCACACTAACGAAACTGGCAAAACAGAAGAGAAGAAAGATTACCAAGATGTATTGAGATTTATTTAATCACCCCACCCACAATCACCATACCTCAAAGCCAATACAAAGGGTTAATCATGTTAATTACATGTGCGTGCTCAACACAGTTCCTCATTAACTTTTTATCCACCAATATTTTTTTTCTTTTCTCCTTTAAGGCCTTTTCACCCACACATGCATTCTAAATCAGTTACTCCATACTGATTAGACCTTTGATAAATATCTTCAACTATCAATATCAAATATCTTCTTATAACATAAAATATTTTTCTGCTTTTTTTCTTTCTGTCCCACTTGTCCCATTTTTAAATAACATCTCACATATTTAAACAAATACTGATAGATGGAAAAATAACTGAGTCCCACCTTAACACAGGTTGCTTATGATAAAATGCAAATTTTACACCTTCTTTAAACTGTGCATTTAACCCATATTCAATACATCTAACATCTAACATTAACAGGTAATATCAAATATTGACAGGTGAAAGTTTTAACGGATATTTAGAGAAATCAATAAACTATATACAGCACTGCTCTACTTCTTCAAGAAGCTATTTGAGGTGGTTTAGTCTTATAATAACTTAAATAAAGAACAGTAAAGCAACAGAAGCACCCGAGGTCAAAATATGGCTCTTGCTAGATTTATTTTCATTTTATCATTTATTATTTATTTATTTATTGGTGTTTAACTGAAAGGTATGTGGAGTTATATGTGGACTTTGTATTCCCCATGTATGGTGAAATATTGTAACATAAAAACTACTCTCAAATCTGATATAATTTTTTCTGTTTCTTTTTCTAGAGAACACCTTTGTAGTAATCTTTTTTTCACTTCCTCAGCCCCTAAGTTTTCTTTCAGGGAAAATACAGCTGTCAATGTCTTTGGTTTGATTATATGACTAAAATGTCTTTACATTATAACATTAATTTACAAACCAATTTTCTAAACCTGTAAAATTAAGAAATAAGTAACATGCTTTCTTTGCAAGATAAGTACAAGTTTCCTTTCAGTTGACAAACGAAATGCGTTAAAAACCTTATTTACCAAGCCAAAAGACAGCTTCAAGTCTCTTAATTTAAGAATTTAGCTCCCAGAACAGGTTTTGTTTGATTGATGTGGTTGTTAAATAAGATAGTCTGTAAATTGAACACATCTACCTCTTACATAATCACCATCAAGTAAAACTCCAGTGAAAAGGTCCTCTAATAATGTAACAATGAAGAATTAAAAATACCTCAGGAATGTACGCTAATGTCACCTCCAAAATTCCAGCGACATCCTGATATCTGGCGCAGTTTTTTTAATCCTGTAGAATTATTCAAATCCAGGTAAAAAACGAACAACTAAACAGTTACACTGTTCTTACATTAGTAGCTGGCATTTTATTAAATTACAGTTTAAACTTCATCAATATGTGATTTAGAATTCTTTAGCATCAACTAAAGTGAGACAAAAACAACATGAAAATACTTTCCACGTAAGAAGAGTGAATCTTCAGTAAGTACAACAATTAGTAAATTAATAAATGATAAATATCATAATTAGATAGATAAGAACTAAATTAACTTCTTTATATATGCACGGCAGCATACATGTTAACTTGAACCGTACAAGACAAATAAATGTATGTCTGACATTTAGTGTCTAAGAAATGATATGGATACAACACGATTATACAAGACACCTGTTGAAGATACAAAGTGCATGTCACAGATTAACCATATATGTATTTACCTATCTCTGAATGATCTTTAACATGCCAAACTCTGATTGACAAATTAAAGCTTATTTTGCTGTATTAGTGGGGATAAGGCTGGGCTCAGTGTGACAATAAAACAGCTTACCTGTCAACCATCACATCTCATTACTCATACTGGTTGCCATAATCATCGTTAATCATAGGTAAAAAATGTATACAAAAAAATTATCAATGTAACAGGTAAAATGATAGCCCCTCGCCTTAGGCACGAATACCGGCAATATTGCTGTTAACGAAGAAGCCCACCTGGGAAGCTTTCATAATTCACCTGGTCAAAACAAAATACTAGGGCAAGTTAATTTTGTTCAGGTATCACAGAAAATCCATTAGAATTTATCACACTAACTCCATTAGAACTTCATTCCAGACTACATTAGCGCTGAATTTCTTCACAAACATAGGTACCTTCTACAATGGTAATACTCAGCTATTTCAATAATTTAGAATACAGAAGTAGTATATAGGAGTCTATAAAATGTGAACACAGTACATGTATATACCACTTACTATTCATGTAAATGTGATTTGATGCCCTAACATGAAGCCAGCAGGTACATTACGGAAATTAATGCAGAGAGAAAACGCAAGCTGTTTCACACAACAAATAAATAAATAAAAATGGCCAAATTATAATAATGTCACCACATTCGCCATTGATTAGGCATAATGCATCCAGTGTTTAAACTCTATTGAACCAAGTGATCTCTGCACTGAAGGGTGATCAATAGAGATCAATGCCCCCCTAAGGTAAGAATGAGGAAATAAGAGTGTGCTAATGCATGAAGAATTTGACCCGACAGTGACCAGTTGTATGCAGCGGTCAGTGGTACTGCGCACAGTTAAAATGACACTTTCAGTAATTACATATAGACCACAATGCGCGTTACACACAGTGGGGCACCAAACGAATAAATCTCCTATAAATTCAAACATGACTATCATATCGAAAATTGACTATTCATTGACAGCTGGGTAAATTCATAGAAGTGAAGGTATTTAACAAGTAATTTTGTTAAAGTATAATTATAATCGGGCAAAAAAATCCCATAAAATTATCTGCTGAAATGCAAATAAATAACTGAATGTTACAGAAACGTCCATTTACATTCACATTTTTTTTTAATATAATATATGTCTTTTTGCTGTCAACCTGTTGATTCTGAAGGACTGATGAAAGCTTATAATTAGAGTATCTATATCGTAACATGGACAATATGTGTGACACATAGGGACAATTATTGATTAGACGCTGACCACTAGTCATTATCTAACGAGTCGACAGAGGTCAAACTTACTATGTAATGTCAAATAGGTGAAGTAAACAAAAGTGTGCTGAACTGAGAACTCATCCTACCGAGTGCACTATAACCTGATTTATACACAGGGTTTTGTTTCAGTTCTTTAATACTACTTTTCAAAGCCAAAGTATACACTTACTGTTAAAACAAAATATCAATTGCTATATTTCAGTACTTTAACACTACTGGTGAAAGCCCGCATTTAAAGCAGCAGTATTCAATAACTGTTTAACTAGTATACATATGGCTACATTGTAAAAAACCTAGATTTCTAGTTATGTATTGTTTGTTAAAATTTCATATTTATAACATGAGAGTTAACTAGATTTTGCAAATTTTACCCTTTAAAAATTCAAATGAATGAATCAATGTATCAGCTTTTAACTTTTGGGCAGTTTCCAATCTACATTTATAGGCGCAATCACATGATGCGATTTTTACAAACCACTTTAGGGTATTCCCCAACTTAGCAGCCTTTCCATTGGTCAAGATTTTTTCAAATAACTATCAACCAATCAAAACACTGTAAATAAAGGGATCCTCTGAAGTCCTTACTACAAATGGCATCATGTGTATTTTAACCCTAAGATTCCTGATTCCCAGACTAGTTTATTTGACCTTAAGGTCATGACCTCCAGTATGTGACCTATGAGATTTATAAATGTCTACCAATGATTATTCTGCATACCAACAATAAATGCTTTAGTTGTTGAGGCAAAGATCGATCAAAAAAATGATACATATGACTCAAGCAATGAAACAATACGGCTGCAGTTCTTTAAGATAGCATTTGGGATTTTCTGCATAATAATATGGAAATCAATCAATGGCCTACATACATTTATAAAATACCATCGGCGCCGTCAGACATATTCGTTCCTGAAACAACAGATAATCACAAAGGGGAATATTGTGGCACATTTTAGAGATGTTTATAACCAAGTATATAAGTGTTACACTAAACTTCTTTGATTTTTGGTGTGAACCTTGTTAATAATTTTCTCTATAAGAATCTGAACCTTGGTAATAATTTTGTTTATAGGAACATCTATAAAACCCAGTGTTAAAAACATGAGAATTTCCCACTTTCAAATGAGGAATTTGAAAATGGAATAAAATTTGTTGCAAGCAATATTTATTAAGCGTCAGGTCATAAGTTTGACTAACGTATTAAGAGAAAGGCAAACACAAAAATTGATGACAAAGCCATTAAAAGCTTATATCTAATTACATATGAAAAGCAAAATTTCTCTTCAACTACACAATTAAAGAAAACTAAAGAGACTGAGTAAAAGGGTTATTTTGCAGGATATTATAGTGACAAATAAATCTAAAAGATTAACCGACATACAAATAACACCAAGAGGTAAACAGCCACTTATACTTCTAGAAAACCAGAAGAGAGACATTTCCTGAGGATTATATTTCACTGAATCATCAACTTTTTAAAATCCTTATTAATCCGCTTTAATTTAAGGAAGACGGCACGTACTTCACTAAATTGTTCCGGATGGTATTAATGATTCATTTACAATGTAGTGTCCTGCGTAAAACAAGTTTCAGGATATCAACACACATGACAGATACTTTACAGCCGCGGATGGTTTGGGTGGGAGATTCCTTTGCCCAAAATCCAACAAACCTTTTAAATTATACACTTCCAAGGATTACAATGATTGTCTTGAAAAAACTTTTTTTTTACTTTATTTGCGCTCTTCCCACGGTATTCACGGTGAGCTTTAACTCAAGAAGGAATGAGGACCTTCAAACAAATTTCAAGGGAATTACACAATACTCAAAGGTATTTCACATGTTTGACAGTGGTTGTTAATCTAAATCAGTAAACAGGATTTTTCGAGAAGGAAACAATAATAGAGCTTACGACCGTAACACTGGAATACCTTTACTCCTATAATTTTTTGACCTACTGATAAAAATATATTTTAGACTGCTGAAGAAAATCTGGAAACTCTAAAATACATCATCATGCCCCCACGCCGTTGGCAAAATCTCAAGTTCTACTGACTGACTTATGGGTATAGCCTTTATGTAATTAAAGGATTAAACCTAACACCCTTCTGGCATTGAAAAGAGAATTAGTAAGCCTTGGTGAAGTCATGCACCTGCACATTTTTAAAGGAAAAATAGATTTGTTCATTGCATACACTTTTAAACAAAGCCCTGATATAATTTATTTTCATAAAAATAAAAAAATATTTCTACTGGAAAGAAAAAATGTTTGCTCTCGAGAAACCTGAATCTTTGGAACAACAGAAAAATCACTTAAATATATTGTTGATGAGATATTTTGATTGAGAAACCCAGCAGTCTCTTCCAACCACAATATATTTCATGAAAACAAGACCATGGATTAGCTCCATTATAAAACCACAACTATCTCCAGCAACAGCATCTCAAGAAGAGTGTCAAGAAGCTCGGTCAGATAAGTCGACAAGAAAAATCAATGTGCCTTCAATTTTCCACCAGAGTACTCATGAACCTGGTAAAAAGTAATGAGGTCGCCACAATGTAAAATCATCCGGGTTCCATGTATGTAAATGGGTATTAACTCAAGTCAAGCTTACCAAACCCACAAAGTTTGGAGCAAGAAAAATAGCATAAGCCATAACTTACTTGGGGAAAATCTAATGAAATGTGAATTATACGATTGAAGAATTGTATAAGATGCAGCAGAAAATTTGGTTCTAGAAAAACTCACCACATAGAAAAAAAATGAAAACATTTACTCCAATAAAAAATCTAATACTAATAAACTCCAAAAGTTGCTTTAAAAGACATGAAAATAAATAATTTCTTAATGTTTCGTTACCCTCTGCGGTAATTACACTAAAAATGTTTTGAAGAATAATAATTTCAGAATATGTTAAAATAATAACTAAATTGAGCACACTAAATCACTAATCCTAAAAACAGAACAGTGACTCTTTTAAAAAATAACCAAGGTATATATATAAAAACACTAGTAACACAAACACAGTCAATCAATTAATAATACATTACACTTGACCTGAAGTAAAAAAAAAAATTCTAAAGTTAAATTTTCCAAGTTAAGATTTACCTGTATGCCGTGAAAAGACCACCTTTTTACCTGGCTGGGACATGCAAATGAAGTGAGGACTAAATCAGATCGGCAAGAGGTTATGACCAGCAATGACCGCTACGCTTCGACACACAAGACACGGTCAAGATAACTTCACTGTCCTTATCTCGCTGCCAGAAAGATTTTCAACAAGTCTGTTAACTTTCCAAATTACTACCCTCTCAGAAAAAGGGAAAGTGACCCAGAAGGACAAGAAGGCTATAGGCTACCTACCCCATCTGTACACACTATATCTACTGTATCTGTTAAGAGATAATCACTGCTGTTATTGACAGGTACTCGACAGATACCCTCAAAATTCCAACTTATACAAAAACTTCTTCAAGCGAACTATCGGACAACCTCAAAGACAATTTTCAGGACTGCAACTAAATTATGTTGTAAACTAAAATGTGAACATTTATGTGATTTTTCCTGATGGAAAGTTCACCAAAAGAAGCAAACCAATAAGGTATTTACCAGATTCTTAGAGAACAGTCCCCTATCTTCAGCACATACAGTACTGACCATAGAATCCAGGGAACAAAATGCCTTGAGGTAATTCACAGATTTAACTCTTTCTTTTTGTGCTGGGGAGCACACCAGGGGTTTGTTCGATGAAGCGTAGCCGTGGTGAAATAGATGACAATGTTGATCAGACAATAGTGACATGTACCAGAGTATCGAGGGGTCATGACATGAACACTGGCCCTTCCTATGTTATATGTTCTCTATATTGAAACCTGGTCAAGCAGAAAAAATTGCTAAAGACGCAGGACAATACGGGAGTGTTTCATGAACTTTATATGTATGTTCCTTAAAGTGTTACTTAATCAACCACGACAGTTTTATGAAGTCAGAGCTTTCACACTTATAGAAATCATACTTATTCAAATTTTGTACCCGTGACCTCGACAGCAACCTCAAAGCCACCTCACCTCACAAAAAAAGAACAAATGTCGATTCTTACACGGAACAGACCGTACTTTTAACTTCGGACAATTTGCATAAAATCAGGTGTATATTCAAATATATGTAGATAAATGCTTATTTCCTTAAAACGATGAATATTGAAGACAGGTGAAAATTGAAGAAGCCCTCCGGATACGTTCAATACAATCAACATGTCAGATCAAGGGATATAGACTTGAGCTTACTGATCAATAATATACTACATGTTAATAGTATCCAAAAGGCAAAAATACAAAATAACAATTTAATCTGCTAGAAAGTTTTAAAGCTATGCGATTATTTCATGCCAGGTTGAAGTTTATTAGGGGGGGAAAAAAAAAAGAATTTTGGTCAGCAAAGTGCAAAAATGAAACAGCTTCGAAGTCATATTCATTCATTAATCATTATTATAACCAAGCTAAATACAGAGCATTACAAATTTAAATCACAGGCACTAGAACAATAAGAAAATACTGTTTTTTTTTATAATATTTTTATGATGTCACAGGCAATAAATAGGTATTGTCAATAAGAACTGGACAAAAGAAAATTAATTAAAAATGCAGCTGAGTTTAAAACTGACATCATTACTATTAATAAACAAAACTGGTTAATTATTTTTTTTTAAATGTGATTTAAAAGTATTTCACTTTACTTTCTGCCTTCGTGAATTTTATCATATTAACTGCATCACTTCAATATAAGGCCATAATAAAATATATATTTAAAAAAAACAGCTTAAATTTATTATCTAACTGAATCATTTTGCTATGAAGATTTTTAAACCTCGGCTGCTTACAAGGATAAATAGAAGTATACTCAAGATGGCAAAGACAATTAATTCATTGAAGAACAAAAATTTAATTACAGTAAAACATAAACATTTTATGAGATAAAAAAAACAGAATCTCTCCTTTGTTTGGAGAGAGTCAAACAAGTAGTAGTGGTATGCTGTTTATTTACATGTAGCGTAAACCCACAGGCATGTAACATAGTAACTTCTCTACAGGATCTCAATATATCCTCTCTATACCAAACTTAGATCAGCTCAATTCTAGAATTAGCCTGGACTAAAATACCTTCAGAGCTAGCTAAATTTGCTTCTCTAAAAATATGTTACAACAACTTAGATAGAGTAAAAAGCAGGGGGGCTGTTTTGAGCGACAGACAAAACAAAATGCAGCTGACGATGAAATGTAGGTACCTTCAACGTTATTAACCTTACCTTAGGTAATGAAGACATTCCAGGACAGTAGAACAGTTACTTGTAAAAGTATTTTTGCGACTGTCATGTTAAACTCAAGAAACCTGGTCTAGACGAATGAAGTACCATTGGTTACGTACAATTGAATGGATATAATGACTGCGTTTCAAACAAACCGACCTGGACTTTAACCCTGTCTTCAGTTCGTGTGTTATTTAACAAAGATCCTTGATTGGGGTTAACCAAGAGTTCTGTGGACATACAAGAAAAGGGAAGAAACTTGTTCCTGTCAAGGTCACAAAGATGTCAGAGGTCAGGGGTGAAGATGGTTAGGCAAGCGGACTCAGGAAGCTTGCTACCGTCTCACTGGCAGGACAAATAAGGTTTGGTAGGTTGGTAGGATACTTAGATGACTGGTTGGCTAGCTGACTGGCTATCCTTCCATTCTCTCTAGGTAGACTCTATGCATCACCTCTGGAGCCTGCTCACTCACTTTATCTCCTTCCTCACTTACTTTGACATCTATCTACTTCACACACTCAGCTTTGTGCCAAGGCTTTATTCCTCTTACTGTCTTCCCTTCAATTACACATGGTGGTTAATTTTTCATTCTCATCTTAACGGTATATAGCTAAGGTACCTTTTCCCCATTGTTTTTCAAGCCCAATTTTTAAAAGAATTTTTTTCCCCTTTTTTTTGGTACTCAATTGTTGATTTTTCTGCCTATTTGTATTGCCTTTCTTGGTCAGTTTTGTTTTCCATAAGCATTCTTATTTACTAACTTTCTTCTAGCAGTCTTACACTACAGAAACTAATTCACATGCTTTATGTACCATGTCGTCTAAACCAAAAAAAATCTAATTAATTTGCAAATAACACATTCTAAGATTATTTATATAAAAAAACTATATCTAGTTTTGAGGAGATGTTCCTTCCAAACTTTCTTTATGAAGAATCCAGCCTGTTTGGATCTATGCTTCACCCATCAGAACTACAATACGAACCTTTCATCAAGGGACTCCAGTGAGGATGTTCGCAAATAGCAGTACATTTAGGTCTAAGCTCCCACTAGTTGGGAGCCTCTCATTCTATGTTATCTACATAGACATTCACCACAGGTACTGCCACATCTGGGCAAGCCTGAGGAAGTGAGTTAACAGCCGGGTCTTCTTAGATGATTACCTCTTGGGGATATGTCTCTGATTTACTTTTTTTCTTCTCTCTTTTTTATTCTATTCTTACCTACTTATATACCTACAGGAGAATTTCTAATGCCAAGTTCGTCCCGCGAAAAAATTTGAAGCCCAAATTAATGTTAATAATTTTTTATGAGAAAAAATCTTTGCCAAAGTTTGACCAAATTTATGATAAGATTAGTTACATGTATTCTTAAAAAGTGCCTCGATACGTTATTATTTTACTGAAGCTGTTTGTTTCGTCATTGGCAAACACATTTAAAAAAAATAAATGTTTGAGTCAGATAAATTTTGAGCAGGAACTTGGAACTTTTCCCAAAAATTCTCTGACCTACAAAACAAGTATCCATTTCTCCTTCATACATGTAATTACCTCATTTTTCTAGTCATCAATTTAACTCAACGAAAAAAATTCAAGAGAAGTTTTTGTTGCATTAAATATATCAACATTAAGAAGACTTATTGGCATGAGTATGCAAGTCTCTGTGATATAAATTGTAATATTGCACTTTCATCTTTCTCACGTGATTCAAGTGATTCTATTTTAACAGTTCTTTGACTTCTTTAAGAGGCATATCGAAGCTGAGACACCAAACATAACTCAAGACTTTATGGATAACAACTTATGGTATTTTTCAGGAGCAATGTTTCATTAACTATTTTAAAAAACAAAACTTGCCATTCACAGTCCTGAAATGTGATTATTTTTTTACACTGTAAAATACATTTGCGTTTAGAAGTACATTCAGATTTACAATATTGTATTTTCAATCTAAACTTAAAGAGAACATTCTATCTTTCTGCGGAGAAGATAATTCTTCAACATTGTATAATATTAAAATACTTGTATATAAACTGTAAGTCTATTGTATTTTCAATCTAAACTAACAGAGAACGTTCTATCTTTCTGCGGAGTAAATAATTCTTCAACATTGTATAATATTGCAAAACTTGTCAAAAAGTCAAAGTCCAGTGAGCTGTTTTCTCAGGTTGGACAACTCATGTGAAACATTACATGTACATTATTTACAATGACCATATAACATACATTAAAGGGACACAGTTTCTATCCAGAGTAGAGGCAAACCAATTTACCTTCTCCATATTTATTTTATAATACTTTGAAAATTGTTAGAATAAAACCAAACAATCTGTCTATAGACATGAAAAGGAGGACCAAATTCCACCCAAACTGAACCAATGAAAGTTATCGTTCCTTTTCTTTTTTAACTCTAAAGACAAACTACAACAACTGATTTGTTTGTTTGTTTGATTGGTGTTTAATGTCGTACTCAATGGTATTTCACCTAGATGACGACTTACTAATCTTAATAATTTGCGTTGCCGGTGTATGGTAGAAAACCGAGAGAAACCTCTTTAAAACCACCCAGCGAACTCCGCAGCCACCAGTAAACTTCTCTTTTATACCTAAGGTCCACAAGGCGGATTGAAGCTATTCCAGCTTACAGCAAATGAAAACTAATGTTACAAGTAACTAAGACTTAGTCTGTTAAGTTGAAATCGACGTTAATCACTTGAAAGTGTTAGTCATCCGTTGGCTAAATAACACTGAGTTAACCTAAATGCTGACGTTCATTTCGCGCTTCGCTGGTTTCCAACTGTCTTAATGACCCTTCAATGAAAATCATGACAACATTTTTTTCGTGTTTTTGTCTGTACTTATATATTTTTTTTGTTTTAATTCATTTCAATCATTTCAAGCACTCAGAGCACGTGTTTTGTCAATAGATGATTGTTCTAAGTAGATCATTAAACTGATTCAACCAAACACAATCAAAAAGGGTAATTTATTTGATTTTTTTTGTTTCCAAATGTGATAAACTTTTGAGTTCAAGCTACACAACCTAATTTATTAAAAATCAAATTTCCCAGACGGGAGTACAATTATTTTGTGTTGTTTTTTTCCAAATAGAACTAACACTGAAAACTATTGATACAAATTCAAAGGACCAGAGTCTTTTTTATAAGTAAGATTATTTCTAAAATATAAAGAAATTTTAAGATATTGGAAGTGTTCATCGAAAATCTAGAATCAGATTTGTCCAGCCTGTGCCTAAGCTCAGCTACCTGTACTTAATTCAACTTTTAGAAATTTCCAACGGATAAAGACATCACAGTAATCGTCCTATATTTAAGAGACGAATCGGAGGGGAGCCTTATGGATTAAGCGAGTCTGTTGCCACGGTGAAAATGGTAAGTGGACAAGCGTTACCGTCCAGACATTTTAATCTTTAGTATGGACAAATCAGTGACATATACACACTATCAGTGCTAATGGACGAGTCAGAAACAGCTGGTTGACGAATGAACAGGCGTAAAAATCACCCACCGCCAACACCAAAAACTCTCCAAGTGCTTAATAGGTTTTGCCCAAGGCAACTGAACATCAGAATATTTTCTTCGATATTTCGCTGTGGGGCATACTGGGATATGGAACAGGTTTGTAAAGATGGAACTGACCATTCAGATTTCGGCAAAATCTGGAGCTATATATATCTAGCTCGAAGCAAAAATTTTCTCTGAGAAATATTCCAAGAAATAACATCTGCATAAAAATGGATAATTTTGGAAAAAAAACTTTGCTGTAAGGTGCATTGAGTACATGTAATAATAATATTCAAAATCATATCATGGTTCGCATAAATCACGTTTGGTCACTGTAAGTCTTCCTTATTACATCACTGCATTAGGATTAGTGTCTTCTAAAATGACAAATTCACAAATTCTATTCAAAATTTCAAATTTAAGCGAGAGGCATGGCTGACAATCTCATTTAACATCAGTAAAATCTTAAATATCATGAAGAGAGATGATTCCACAGCAGATTCCAATGTGCAATATTTTTTTTTAAATTTAACCCATTAGGTTAAGCAACTTACATTGTAAGCAAGGGATTGATAGTAGAAAAAGACAGGCTAAATAGGTTATAGTTTCACTGAATCGTAACATGATATTACTAATTATCAAATAACAAATAGCATTACCCAATACTGTATTCTATAAGATACAATACATATAACTGTATATCAAACTGACATCAAAGTCTACCTCTACCATCTATTGACCATGCAGGTAGCCCCTGTCTAAGTAGGCATGGTCAAGCGATGATGACTTTTAAATATATTTAGAGGGGATTTCCACTCACTCAGACTATTATTTAAAATAAATAACTATTAAGAAGCTGTCTAGAAACTCAACAGACAACAATAACAACAAATAAATGTAGATCAAATCCCGTCTCACCTAACAATAGTTTAGTCTGTCCAAAAATAGGGATCTAGTTGCTTAAAATACTCCCATACTTGCCTGTGGAGTGTGAGAGTTCCCCTGAACGACCCGATGCTGATGCTATTTTAGTAAAGCCTCAAGTATATATATCAGAGCAAGACTTAGCCACTCTAGCAAACACTGTGTTAAACATTTGTCGGTAAAATCAACCAACCAGGATGAAGTACACCGATCTACCTATTCCCCTGGTGAATAAAAGTGGGCTGAAATCGGATCCTGGCCCGTGCTCGCCTGCGTCATTTGCTATTTTAAGCCAGGAAATTCCCTCCTCGATGTTAAATAGCAGTGTCGGATAGCTGACATATGACGTCAACGGACTCAGCTTTGAGGACAAAAACTTGTCTGCTTGCCTGCTACAGCGAGAGTGTGTGTGGTGTGTATGCTACTGCAGTAGTTCAGCCTCAAGTCATAGAGAAAGTAGTCTCAGATGCTGGAGTGATTGCAGGAAGAAGGCCTTACTGCCCTCCATATGGAGAATACCTGAACAGTTCTTTCTGGTTGATGAGCATAAAATACCTTTGAAAGTGAACAAATCTTTATAGAACTTGCAGTTTAAATGTCTTGTTAGGTGGACAAAATTTCTCAGTATTACCAGCTGAAATTCCCAGAACTGGTAACCAAATTTCACAATTTTACTGTTAAAAGTATCTACAAATGAGAACACAACTCTGCAGTGTTAATGTTACCACCTATTAATGTGAACAGAACCATGCAGTATAAATCACTTGAAATATCAATACATGGGAACATAATTTCTCTTAGAAATGTAGAAGAAACTTATGTTTTACCGAAGAGATTCTTAAATACTGTGGTAATTACAGAAAAGGCAAAATCATCACAATTTTTTTTATCCTTTAATAACTTGCATACGATCTAACAAGTAACTGAAACATGGGAATGTTAATTAAAAAATTTTGAAAAATGACAAAAATAACGAATCCTGTTACTTGCTCCGAGTAAAAAAATTTCAAATTACATGAACATGTCACTAGTTTATTTCCTTCCTAATTTAAGTTTGTAAAAAAAAATTAGTTTAAAGGGTGTGGCTATTAAGGTGTTTCTCCTGAAGTATACGTATATAAACAAAACAAAGGTGCATTACTCATTCAGTAGTAAACTGTAACCAAACCTTGAACACAGGAAACATTACACAAATAAAAAACAGACTGGTAAGTTACAATTGGTAGGTGTATATTAGACTGGCTAATAGACTTCAGGAATGCACAAATTTAAATTTCAACATTTAGTTCAGTCGGTTTCTCAGTACAAAAACAAGCCAAAGGTATGCTGTTGATGAGCACCAAAACATTATTACACCTTAACACAAGTCATTTCTTATGGATATCAACTTCTGGTTAATTGAAGGACAATCAACTTCTGGTTTATTGAAGGACTGTACTGCAGGTATCTGATATCCATAAGAAATGACTTGTCTTAATTCATCTACCAACTTCTAAATGCCACTCAAACAAAATTATTACACCTAAGTTAACAAATACTAAATAAGAAAGGGTTTTTTTCTGAGAAAAGGGGAAATCCTGTAAGCATTTGTAACTTCCTTAATACAATTCAGAGCAAACGTCAATGGTTACAGTGCACGTTTTATACTTTTATTACAAAAAAACAGTAATAGGTGAAGCCGTGTAGAGAAAAACATTTACTTTCAAAGAACAGGATGACATTATAAAGACAAGACTGAAGCTATAGGTCAATAAAGAGATATGATCTGACTTTTCTCAAAGTGTAAAATGGGAATCATTACACTACTTCAAGACATCTTGCAATGATGCATTTAGGTGGCACGCTTAACATTAAATCAAACAATAACAGAATGACTCGACCACCTCCTTTCATTTCCCTTCTTTTCTTTGCAAATTTACTATTTATCTTATTTCATTTCTTACTTCATCTGTTCCTAATTATTCTTAAGAGATGTCTGGTTATCACAATTCAAACTGATTCTATAAAGTTGTTTTTTGTTTTGAAAAATAAGCAATGCTTAAGACCAGAGGGCAGTTTAAAAACATGGAAGTCCCAACAGATAAAACAAACAATTGATCTGGAGAACGAAAAATAATAACCTCACATGTCACCATAAGAAATAGTCCAGAAATAATTGACACTCTTTATTCCACACATCATTATCAATTTGATTATGAGAAATGATGATAAAATTCACTTTGTAGTAGCTAAAAAACAATGTCCAATTAGCACTTAAAATTCAGCATGTTGTCTGTAATGAAAATGGTGTTGATCTCATAACTTTACCAGATAAAATAAAATTCTGA
This sequence comes from Katharina tunicata, assembly GCA_032466195.1. Lineage (NCBI taxonomy): Eukaryota > Metazoa > Mollusca > Polyplacophora > Chitonida > Mopaliidae > Katharina > Katharina tunicata. Next base: position 41,037 of record JAVFBZ010136897.1, read on the forward strand.
ACGTCCGACCAATCAACCCAATACAATCACTCAGAAAACCTTTAAACTTCTGAAATTAAACCAACAACAACAGTTCTGAATTCAGTTCTATCACATGAAGTAAATGTTCTGCAAATGTCCTATCAGTTTATGAAAAAAAAATAGATAGACACTAACCAAGAAAAGCAAAAATGTTGGGCTCTCAGAAAATAATTCAAGTACACTGAATCCCTCCACAGGTTCCAGACAGGAACCGTTGGTTGACCATAAATATACACCATCAGAAACTCAAGAAATAAAACATTCAAGAATCAGAAACCTATCCACTTCTACAAAGGATGAAGATAAACAAATTCTTACCTGCTTCCAGTCAATGACTATAAATGAATGTTGTAATGAAATGTCTGGTCAACTGACAATCAGATTCCACACGATCTATTGTTTACGTCCAGTAGGGATTGTCATAATCCAGCCAGAGCAAAACTTCCCCAATGTTGACCAACAGGAGACACGAGTACTGGAGCGTCAAATAAACTCCCGCTATAAATCACATGTCCTGTTCTCGAACGGAGCCAAGCAGAAAACCGAGCATGACCAACAGCGAAATTCCTCAACAGATTCCCACATAACCTAACACCGCTCGGTCGACAACAAGCTTTGTGCAATTTACGCAATAGAATAAAGAGAACAGGAATAATAAGAACAAAGGTGGAACGTTTCAAACAAGACAAACATCGTGTCTACAATCATATTCAGGATATGACTGACCAGAGGCCGAGGTAGAAAAGCTCTCCAGTGGCTAAGGTAGAAAAGCTCTTCAATCCCTACAAAGACTGTCCTAATCCCACAATGATTCGTGCCAACAAGTCAAGTATGACAATCTAGAAAATACGGCACAGAAATTTGCTGACCACATTTCAAACCAAGACAAAAAGCCCAATAACTCAATTAAAGCACAAATCAAACATCATTGCAAAGAAAACAACTTTTTATGTACACTTCTATATGAAGCTAAATTTTTGTATTCAGTTTCAATTATTGCATCTTGCAAAAACCAATATAAGAACTTAATTAACAGTATTGAACTGTTCATTTGATAAAATAAGAAAAGTATTAAACAGTGCACATCCACAATGTATCATTAACTTCATTTTCTTTCTGAAAACTTATCAATAATGTCATAAGAAGTGAAAAATATACAGTAATAAACCTGCTTTGAGGCTATGATTCATACATCTATAAAAGGCACCGTGAATAATAAAATATGGATCAATTGATAAATTAATTAACAAATCAGACCGATGGAACACATAGTTTTAATAAATAACCATCTTAACATATTTTTTTATCTAAGCCTTAGGATAATTATTCATAAATTCTGGTATTTATCAAACGATGGGAACTGGGCTGGCCATGTTCCCCGATCACTGATTGATTAATCGTATGGTGAATGAACTGAAGCCTGTCTACCAGTTATTCTGTTAGTTATAAATATATTTATCGCATTAACCAGACAAAAATATACATAATTCTTAACTTCAGAGCACATGCAATAAATAGTTATGATCATTGCAAACATATTTATTTCATGGTATGATTTTTGTTTATTTGTTTATCCTTCTCCTTACAACTTACACTACATTCTTTGATTCGAGGAGGAAATAGCAAAGGTGGGGCTTACATTGAACTGGGCCACTTTCAAGAAATAAAATTTTAAAAATGTATACACGATGTATGGTTAAAATTGCTGATAAATAGTGGTTATGGGTTGGGAGTTGTAGCCACAATAACCAAAGGGAGGTCACCGATGTGTGGGAGGGACGAGACAGTTTTAACGATGTCATCCTTTATTCTCATGAAAAGACCCGTACTTGAAAGCCAACGAATGGAGGTGAAAGGAGAAACTATGTGTGACGCTTCACTGGTGAGTGATCAACAAGCAGGATATGGAAATGGAAAGTTACCACAATAAACAGTTATGTATCATAGTAGCTGCATGAACATGCATATAATAAAATAAATACTTTTTAAACATTAAAGTAGAAGGCTTGTAAGGTGTGACAGTCTACACCCAAATTTATTGACATTCACAATTAAAAAGAAATTCAAATTTAAACAACTGTTTCAATAACCCTAGGAGTTGGCCCTATTATTCAAGATTGTTAAGAAAAACCATAAAAACAACTGAAAAACCCATAATTCTTTGTTAGCATATTAGGTTAAACTTTCTGTAGCCATGAAATCAATGTTCTCGAAGAAAAAGAAATTGCAAGAAAACTGAATATAAAAATAATACTAAACAAAGAGTTATAATAAAAAGACAGAATACCTGACTCATTACAGGCAGAAAAGATTGTGCTGATAATCAGATAGGGGATGCTAAGCATCACTGCACGACTTGACGTTCTCATATTCACTCTTCTGAAGCATTACAAATGATTTAGAACTTAGGATAGTCTTGTAGTCACCTTTTAATAACCCATAATTACATAGCCTGAACTTCAACCAATATTGCTAATAAAAACTCACGGATCAGTGCCCCCCTGAACAATCCCAAATAACAAGTGTCAGAACATTCACACTCCAGAATCATAATTAGCGGAGGACCTGTTATGGGTTTGATCCGTTGTCAGGTCACAGTTAACCCACAGGTACATAACCAGGTGACCCCGTCAAAACAGAAATAGTAAGAAAATATCTATAAAAATGTGGCCTAATACATTTTTTAGTCAAATAAGTACAATAGAAAAATAGAACAAAAGATTAATGAATTAAAAAAAAAGTTTGTTTGTAAAGTTTAAATAACCCCCCAAAATTGTTAAACTTATATTTATGTTTATTCTAATTAAAGGATTTATGCCTTCTTCGTTTCCACTTTAATAATAACTTTTAAAAAAACTTTATTTTACAAACTGTGATAAAAAATAAATAAATAAACAAATAAAAACATGAAAAACAGGGGTTAAAACTACACGGCGAAATTAACTGCGAGGGACGGTCGACTTTTAATGAGATAGTCACCACGTGACCATGACGTCACAGACGACAACAAAATCCGTCAGCAAGGTTTACTATGGCGAATTTCACACCGTATCAGTTTGAGCCATTTAAACGTTGCAGTCAACAACGAGGATTCGGTCATTTGTCTCCTAGTTCATCAGACAGTGAAAGTACAGACTTAGAAGACCCCGGCAGCGATTTAAACGATCACCGTTTAGGAAACAGCCATTGGTAAGTAATTTCATTTAGGCCTACCGGTACGTGACGTCTCATAGGATAAATTATGAAAACTAGGTCATTTAGATTATTTTTACAATCGGTTTGACCAGTTTTGCAAATTATTTTTAATTCGAAATACATCTTCCTATATTTACAGCAACGTTAACGTATAGAAAAGAATAGTTTATTTACCAGTAGTTGATTTTAACACCACGGCAGACAGTCTAAAGTTTGGTCTGTGTTGTTGTTGTTGTTCTTGTTACCACTATAAAAGTACATGTACAACTCATCTCCAAGAAAATGAATTATCGGAGTCCGACAGAAATTAGATGAGGACACTTACAAAGAGCTTAACTAAGTCTGTGTTTTTTGTTGTTTTTTTTTAATTTGGCAGTTTGATAATAAGTATCTTATAAACGTCATAGTTACTCTGCCAGTAGTCCTAGACTCGCCATATTTCAAATGGTGTATTGAGCTCTGGATTCCTTGAGCTAATCTCTCAGATGTAGGAAATTTGAACTGCGAGTCAAGTTGTGTTAATGTTATTGGTGAGCTGTCATAATTCAGCAGCATGGTATGTGGTAAATCACAA
>JAVFBZ010136898.1:0-22482 GCA_032466195.1 Katharina tunicata
GGCAAGTGTCAAAATAAAAACTCTGATTGCCATTTGCCTTTCAGTTGAACAAATTATACATATACCCCCTCCCCTCACACACACACATGGGCTCATTGGGGTCTCACGTTGTCCTCTGTGAAGATTGGTCATCAAGAACCTTTGAGGGATGCCATGCAGTCTTGCACGTTGGTCCATTTAATCGCCCTGAATTGACAGGAGGTCTATCTTACACCTTTGAGACACATCCACACGCCATAGATGAGTCGCTAGCCAATAGGATCGCCTCGTGGATGTCCATACCATGTTGCATGATAAATTGTAATACTGACGAGATGATTATACAGGCATTTCCTGTTCACCAATCCCTTTGACTTTCAGTTCACTATCGATATGTCAACGAGTTGAACAAGCTCATGGAAAACTAAATTATTTATTATTTGTAATAAGAATTTCAAACAATATGTTCACCAGCATATAGTTGAAACTTATCTTTTAATCTATAAGCAATAAAACAAAATCATTCAATATTGACCTTAAGCACATAGTCTGATAAATGTGGAGTTTATCGAAGACGACAATATCGATAATAGTTTGTTATAGCTGTGAGAAAACTTTCTTCAGTTGGAATTTACTGTATGTCGTACGTGCCATTTATGATACCAGAGGTAGTTAAAAACAATGACGTAGCTATACATATCCACGGCATGCATGGGAGTATAGGTAGGAAAGTGGGGACATGGGCGGTTTAAGATAACAGGTCATCTTCTGGAGGGTTGGCTTCCATAGATGGACCCATGGCAGTGTCTTTCGACATCTGCTCTATAGAGTTGTGGAGAAACTTATTGATGGGAGAAAAAATGGATGTTACTTTGTAGAGCTCCTCTTTTTTGTCTGTCATTGTAAGATTCTTGAGGTCGAGATTAAGCCACAAAGTGTTCCTATAGCGGCGGAAGACGATGATGACAAATAACGTTTTACATCGTTCAAATCAAGCAGATTGCTCCGGTATAGTAAATGGTGTTTTTTTTTCGCCTTTCATATTTGGGGTGGTGGATTTTGTTCTGTATAAGACTCGGATTTTAACATAACACACTAGACGTGGCAATTATATTTAATGCATTCAGGGAAGACAAATATAACTTAAAATGCTGCGGTCTTTCCTAATCTTATGATCCAAATCGAAATGTTGCATCAGAATTATACCAGAAGTTGTCATCTAGAAAGTTTTGAATCACATTAAATGCTCCCACTCCTATGCCTCTATAAAAGACGATAGGAAATATAGGCCAATATTATAGTTAATAGTTTATGAGAACATTGTGGCACCAATAGATTTGTCGTCACAAATATTACTTTATTTTCTGTAAAGAGGGAATGTTTGCCCACTTCTTTTGTTCAATATAACATGTTTGCTATTATATTATATGTGCTTAAGATCAAGACATGTTTTTAATGTTTCCTACGGTGGCTAGTTTGTTTATTAAATACACTCGTTACCTCTTTACTTAAATTACCTATCAAATTTATGCATGAAAATTTGGTATGAAGAATCCAGTGTCTCAATTTATTGCACGAGCGCCCCCCAACGTCATAATCGAGCATCAAACTATCCAAATCCATGTGGCTATGTCTGTTATGTGGTTAAATCTGCTATGTAACCAACTCTGTACACAAGGCGAGCAAATCAGCCTGGACGAATGCAATTTATCCAAGGCAACAAGCCGATATAGTCACATAAAAAGCACGAGTTAGTCGAAATAAACAGTTAGAATGTCTTCAAGCGAAATAGCATATGTATTTACACACATGGACTTCTGGCGGCGATCCCCTTCCATATGACTGTGTTGCCTGTCTGGGTTGGGGAAATGTAAGACAAAATCTTTAAACCTCCAGACTGAAATCTACAATATTTGATGTGTTTGTTACCATGGTATTTTCACTACACGAAGCTGTCAATCACCAGTTTGTTTATTTTATGTGACAGATTTCTCCACTGAAACAGTGACCTGACACGCATTTTGAGTGGTCAATTACATTGACATTTGTCAAATTTTATTGTCTTGTCAAATAAAGAATAATCATTCAGTTGTTTTTTTTTATAATTTTATTGCATATCGGTAAAATATATTTGGATTCAGGCAAAATATATTTGTTGATATAATATATAATATTATTATACATTGACTACGGGGCGATGATTACATTTAAAAAAAATGCTTGAAATGGCAAAAAAACACATGCACAATAGGCTTACCGGTACATTTATTGTGTCCGAGTTGTCTCGATTAGAGTTAAACTTTTTGTAAATCACCACATGAGGTGTCAAGTTATGTAAAACTTATTAAATTAAAATTATGATCGGAACTTGGATTTCTAAAAAGTTATTTTCAACAAAATGTGCAGTATGTTATACTTTGAAAAAATGAAAAGTTGTCTGTATTAAAACGCTTTCTGAAAACAAATTGAAAATTTTCGTAAGTAGCAATGGACTTGGATATACACTGCACACATTTCATCAGAGAAAAACAGATTATCACATGTTGGTAGGTAAATTCATGAAGTATTAGCTCAATGAGAGAGTTGTTCGCAAAACTTTCTGAAAATATTTGAATTTAGCACAATGTTTTATAATATGCTTTAATCGGGTGTATAACCGATTTTGTTTTGTATATTTATGTTCATCTTTGATTGGCATTTGGCAAGAGGTCACATAACATAGAGATAACGTCCGTTACTAAAATAAACAAACTAACAACGTCATTACAAAAAACATGACGACTGAGATGGATTTTCAACTTCTGGATATATTGGTAAGCGACGTTTCGACCTAGAAAACTAATATCGTTTTCAAGCAATGGTTACAAATCTCAACAGAAATATACTTTAAATGGTTAAAGAACAGTCTATAATTTGTTTAGAAACTGACGTTATGGCTAGGTGAGAATGACACGATGTAACATTAGAATGACACGATGTAACTTGAGAATGACACGATGTAACATTAGAGTGACGTGTTGACAGTTTACTTTAGAATAACGTCATGTCAGTGTTGACGTTGTGACAACGAATAGCTATGATGTAACAATGTACAGTAATTCTACATGCATATAAAACTAAAAATAAATTTATCATATACAACAACATGTATTAAATAAAAACAACTCGGATGCAGTCTCTAAAATCTTCCAACCAGCTGATGAGTTGATGGGTGACTGTTTGGTTGTTGTTTCAGATGGCCAGATCTCCGTGTAGATGATGTATATATGAAAAAAATATATATAAATATTTGAGTTAATAACGGAGAGATATAGATAATTATGATGGAACAGCATAGTTAACTGCTAGTTGATTTTGACTAAAGTAATAGATAAAAACGATAGGTTAAACTAACAAATATATTAAAAGATTGGGGAAATTAGCGGGTTACAGATTTGATAAGATAAGGTCATCATACGCTGATGGAATGTAAATGGTTACAAATCGGGTAATGTAATGTTGAGATTTGTAACCATTGCTTGAAAACGATCTTAGTATCTAGATCGAAACGTCGCTTAAAAATATATCCAGAAGTTAAAAATCCATCTCAGTCGTCATGTTTTTTGTACTGTACCCAGCTTCTAACTGCCACTCAAACAAGATAACAACGTCATATCATTCATAATCATTCCATTGTATTTAAATTACATACTAACTCTAAACGATATATTTTTCAGGTTGCGCTTATTATCACCCATACCTAATATCTATGTGTGTTACATATTCGCCACATATTAATCTTCACAATATACATTTTACATGTATTGCCTTTTTGAGATGCGCCTATAGGTTATCCAGAACAACTCGAGATTCAGGACTATGTAGAAACTTGTCTCTGAGAATTGATCTAGGGTCATGAGAATATATGTGTAATTGTTAAATTCAAATTTTATATTCATCGCTTGAAAATGATCCTCGAAACGTCGTATTTTAATATAACAAGAAGTTGAAAATCCGTAGAGTATTCATGTTTTATTATATTTAAGTTATTGGGATAGTTTGAAAATGGTATGTCTTTTCCTACGGGCCACCGTACTTTTCAGGTTGATATTTTGTAAAAACTTACACGAATACACAAACAGTGAAGAAAAAATTAACCATTAGTACGGGTGGGGTTTGAACCCACGCGGACTTACGTCCATTGGAACTTAAGTCCAACGCCTTAACCACTCGGCCACCGTACTTCGTACTTGCAATGCATAGAATCAAAAGGTATGGACGGAGTAGCATTTTGTCATGTTTCAAGAGTTTTTTTTCTACCTTGGTTGTTTCCATTCACATCATATCTAATCTGTCATTCCTTTAAATATTATATTACCAGAACATAGCCCAAATGTGTCAAACTATTAACAAAACTGAGCAGAATTGAATAAATGTATGAGTCAAAATTATCTCAGCAGGCATACATGCTCATGTATAAATGTTTACACAATAATATATTATTTAAATAAATAATTTATATGACAATCTCTGCTCAGATGATATGATAATTTATCAATGTAATCTATTTTCTCTTCCGGTAAATCTTTTCAGAAATTACGGCAGAGATATTTTGTCACGTGATTGACAACATGTAATGCAGAATGAACGACAGTTGCTATAATCAGCTAACCGATATCCAACACAACAGTGGGAATATTTCTTGTTGTTTTTCGCAGGTACAATCGATAATTGAACCGAGGAAAACGATGAACAGGTACAAATTGTCAGTCCTTTCTCTCTCAAATGTGTTTGTCCGTTACTAGATGTGGTTTATAAATTTCGACTGGAAAAAAACATTATTGTTCTTCAGTCATCCGTATAAAGAGTACTTACTAAGACACATTCACATTGTGGTTTTACGTTACATGTACATGTAGTTCTATATTCTGATTGACGCCAAAAAAAGACACACAGGTCAACTGGTGCAGAGACAAACATGAACATACCTTTTTCTCCATATAAGAATAATGTGAGATGATATAAGGTTTAAAGGATTTTTCTTTTTAATTTGCAAACAAAAGGTGAATTATTATCCATATTCCTGATTCGAAGATAAACTAATGTTTATCAATCATATAGTTAGTGTACAATATATAAAACGCAACTTAGAAGACTTTCGCTTGAATTCATTTAAATACACGATTTCATACACACTGTCATAGGTTCCATCCCCCCCATGTGGACCTTAGGTATATAAAGGAAGTTTTCTGGTGCCTGCTGAGTTTGACTAAGGGTGGATTTTACGAGGTTTCTTCCCGGTTTTCCACCATACACTGGCACAGCAAATTAATAATAATTGATAATAAGTTGTCATATAGGTAAAATAGTCTTGAGTACAACGTTAAACACCAATCACAACGGTAAACAACAAACAAACAAACAAATCATACACAGTGTCATATTGTATGTTACCTCTTTGGCGGAGTATGGTAGGGTTGGATCCTCTTGTGACCTGGTGCTATCTTAGATAAGGGACAGCAGGAAGCTGATTGTTGGTGTCCTGTTTTATGTTCTGTAAATGTATTGTGGCGTCTTCTATGTTGCCAGGTCCTCTGGCTAAGGGCAGTATGTTTTCTGATTATATTCATTCTGTAATACTTAGCACTGGAGGAACATTATCTTTCCAACAGCAAAAACAGTTTAGTGACTACACATTTTGTGGTTGTGTTCAGATTTGCTGTTTACTGTTGGAATATAACACCATCATATAAGTGAAATGCCCTTTATCATGGTGTAAAGCACCAATCAATTGGTACAATGTACATCAATCAATCAAGCAATCTATGTTGCCTTCCTCACTAAACGTGGTTTCCTTCACAAATTGGGAAGGCACACCGTCACTTAAAAAAAAAATAACCTTAAGTAAGGCGTTAAACCCTAGTCAATCAATCCATCAACCTCTCTGGTGCTTCAGAGTCCTAAAAGATTAAAACTTCATTTTGTAAATCTGTATTTATGTACACTACATGAAAGCAAGTCTCAAATTGAATTTGTTATTTCTTAGGACATGGCATGGCCCAATATTGTATTTACTTTGCAGTTCATGGTACAATTTGTTATTAAATGTGGACTTCATCATACAATAATTAACCTTACTCTATTTATTTGGCTGACTGAGCTTCATCTACAGTATTTGTCTTTCTTTTTTTCCAGATAATTTCTAGACACTTCTTTTATAAGATTTTGGTGAGAAACAAGTCCATGTTTAGCTTGATGGGTAATTGCTGGTCTGCTAGAAAGGGAAGAGTACATAGGTAAGTTTTTAATCAAATGATATACATGTACATGTAGCTGCCCCATAGTTTATTACAATACTGATATCATACACCTGGTGGAAAAAGCAGAGACCTGTTATAGTGTACAAGAAGAACACAACTTTAAACTAGGACCGATATTAGTTCATACGAAACTCTTTCTGTACCAGATAACTCATGAAGTTCAGTCTTTATTCTTAGTTGATAGAATAATGGGTTAATTTCTATGTCTTTATGATAGGTTTCCTATTGCAACTCGTGATTAAGATCTGCCCACAGATCTCAGAGGGTTTATCATGAACATAAGATGAGTCTGTCATTCGTTTTAATTATTCAACATCCCTGTGCCAGTGGGATTTTCCTTTGAAAATAAATATATTTGTATCATATGCACCCTGCAGAGAAAGATTTGTAGCCTTGGCTTGAGTAAGATGAAAATTTGTGGTTTTTCTGCCATAAGCCTCTGGAGATAAGTCGGTAGAGTGCTGTCCCTGCTAGCCATTGTCCAGAGTTGAATTTTGTTTGAGGCATGCCCATTTTTCTTTATCTACATTTATAAATATTGATGTATGCCAGTACCAGGTTTTGGGAATTCCTCAAACAGCAAGCACATATGTTGGTAATATCAAAATAAGAAAAGACGCTATTTCAGTGCCCTTGTCTCGGCTTATCATGTAGAGAAAGATTCACAGCCTTTACTTTGTTGCAGTGAGCCTCTGTAACTCAGTCGCCAGTAGGTAAAGTGCTGGGACCACTTTTACAAAATGTTGTACGATAAATTCACGTCACTTCACATTTGCCCTTTGTGTGCTTCATCGTCAGAATTATTTCAGCATTTGTTTTTTAATGGCCATTTGCTGAAAACGTATGGAGGATACTCAACAGATTACTTACTTCCTATCTTGGTCAATAACTGGAATTATCTCTCAGCTTATCATCTTTAAATATGTTTTAAACATACATAACATCAGTTCTTGTAAACATTGTTTTTAAGCCTCTCTTTTTAGCCTTCTATTATTTTTTTACTCACTTTATCATGGGTCACAAAACTGTTTTAACATGTAACTAAAATGTACTTTAAATAATTCAAATGGACATATTATGTAATATTTTTGCTTTCAAATAAGTCTGTTCAACCTTTGTTTGGATAATGGACTATGAGACTGGAAACTGAAACAGTTTACTGTGTAACTTAATATTTATTTATTTAACAATGTACATGTAACATAAAGTAGAAGTTTATCTTTATTTACTTTGTAGAGAGTTTACATTGGCAATTCTTGGTTTGGACAATGCCGGAAAGACAGTTTTAGCCAATACTTTACAAGGAGGTAAGTACATTTGTGGTGTTAAAAAAAGCACATGTAAGACTGAATTGATTGCAGAATGCGGGAAGTTATGTGAGAGCCTCCTGTGCTCTGATGCTTTGAGCTAATAGGCATCTGGAAGGCGATTGTTGTAGTGTTCTGTTGTAGTGTTTTGTCATGTGAAGTGTACTGTGGTATTTTCTGTTTTGCCAGCATAGTAAATAACTTTTTTTTTCTCATTCATTTAGATGACCATCTATTATATGAGTGAAATGACCATATGTACAGCGTAAAACCCATGTTTGAGTTCATTTATTGACTCTCGCAAGAGTGACATGCCCTCCTTCGAATATTAGAATACTGAATTAGACCTCGAATATTCGCGATTGACCATTCGTTCCCAAATATTCGGTTATTTGTTTCAGCTCTATTGGAATGCCCTTGAGTATTACATTAAACACCATTTGAATATATAAATGGTGTAAAAAATACAATGAACAGTGATTTGCGTTAAGTTTTTAAATCTGTCAGCTTTCTTTAAATTTCTTGTCAATTTCTGGCTCCTGAATTGTACTTTCAGAGCCTCTTCAAACAGCTCCAACAATTGGTTTCCAAAAAAGTGAGCTGACATTTAACAAATACTCTTTGACATTATTTGACCTTGGTGGTGGTAAAAATATTCGTGGAATATGGACAAAATACCTGGCTCAGATATATGGAATTGTTTATATGGTGGATTCTAGTGATGTTCGGAGAATTGAGGAATCAACTTATGTTTTCAAACAACTCCTGGAAAACCCTAAAGTCAAGGGAAAACCAGTTCTTTTGTAAGTATTTTAAAGAAATATTAATATCGATCCATTTTGTGGGGATACAATACTTAACCCCAATCAGATGAAATAAAGTACTTGTGCCTTTTCTATGCTGAAATGCAAAATCTATATTACTTTTTTCGTACATATTATTTTCAGCTTTGATATGTTTTAAACATTCTGATTTCTATTAATTGAGGACTGCAATTAAAAATTGAAGTACTGCCCAGTTTAACATTTTGGTGGACATGTAACATTTGAATTATCCTGTTTTAAAATTATTGTGGTGTATTGTGTTTAGTTCCACCTATTGATCTGGCACGCCATCATATGAGTGAAATAACCTTAAGTATGGCATAAAATCCCAACCAAACATTCTTCTCATGATGTGGGTAATAGGATAGAGTTCATCTTCTGGTTAAAGTTGAAAATAGCCATTTACATGAATGTGCAAGAGTATGATTGGTTTCTTTTGAGCTCTGCCTAGTTCCCTACACCATTGTTTGTTGTTTCTTCTCTAAAAGAATGGAATAAACTTTGTAGATTTATTTATAACGTTTTACTGAATGGTTGATGTTCTCAGACTAGCCAACAAACAAGATAAAGATGGCGCTTTAGATGAGGTTGACATATGTGACCTGATGAGACTAGAGGAGATGGTCAATTCTAACAAATGTCCTTGTAGAGTGGTAAGCTCACTCAGAATTACTAAACCTTCTCTGTAACTGTCAGCTTTTGCTACAGTTGAAGTTAAGAAGTTCTCTCTTCTGTCTGTCCTGTAAAAATCATTTACACCATAACTTTAAAACAATTTTACCAATTAATTTTAAACTTGGAATATTGTTTATTCTTGTCAAGATGATGGATGGTGTTGGATTTCACCAAATTTCGAACATCAAACTTGCTTTACCTGATAATGGGAAGACATTGATTTTCGTTAAAAAAAATCCTAAGCATCTAGTTACTCCTATCCTATCCTATTACCTGTTTAAATCGGCTGGCCCGCGGGAATGGAACAAGCTCCCGACAAGTATTAGATGTATTACTTCAGAATCCTTATTTAGATCTAGGTTAAAATCCTATTTGCTAGAATGTTAGAATAATTATTTAACAAATAAAATAAATAATAATTAAAACACGCAGGTCATGGGCTATTGAGGAGACAGCGGTACACATGTGGCTATTGAGGGGACAGCGGTACACATGTGGCTATTGTAGGGACAGCATTACACATGTGGATATTGAGCGGACAGCGGTACACATGTGGCTATTGAGGGGACAGCGGTACACATGTGGCTATTGGGAAAGCGGTACACATGTGGCTATTATTGGGAAAGCGGTACACATGTGGCTATTATTGCGACAGCGGTACACATGTTGCTAGTGTAGGGACAACAGTACACATGTGGCTAGTGAAGAACAGCTGTACACATCAGCTAGTGAAGAACACCGATACACACCCGGCTTGTGTAGGAACAGTGGTATACATGGGGCTAGTGTAGGGACAGCGGTACACATGTGGTTAGTGTAGGGACAGCAGTACACATGTGGCTAGTGTAGGGACAGCAGTACACATGTGGCTAGTGTAGGGACAGCGGTACACATATGGCTAGTGAAGGGACAGCAGTACACATGTGGCTAGTGTAGGGACAGCGGTACACATGTGGCTAGTGTAGGGACAGCGGTACACATATGGCTATTGAAGGGACAGCAGTACACATGTGGCTAGTGTTACAATACAATTCCCAATAATAGAAACTAACCAAATTGACCATAAAGAAAAAATGAAAGACAAGCACATTTTATATTTAACAATATTTTACGAAATACGATAACACATTAACTACAAACTATTTGTACAAATATTTACAATGAGTTTGTCACTTACAAGTGATAGTATGTTGTACATGTAGTAAGTTGTCCAGTTATACAAATCTTTGGCATTGTAAAATGGTTCTGGATAATAAAGAAATCCTCTTGGATTATATAATAAATTGATCCTCGTTGGGATATAAACACTGCTATACACTGTAATAGAAGAACGCCGCTTGGGACAAGTATAAAATATACTCAGCAAAAAATCTCAGAAACACCTCGGACAAAAGATCCAGTAAACAACATAAAAAAGTGTCCGTATCAATCTCATGTACGTTCACATAGATCCGAATTCCTCGTGGGAAATAGTAAGCAAATGTCTTGTAGACAGGGAAAGGCTCAAAACATCAAAGGTAAATACTGCAGCTATCAGATATCCACAATGGATTAGTACACAATCTCAACTGGTAACACTTTGGAAATACTACATTTTCAAGGGTTTATATAGAACATTCATGAAAATGACATCATATATAGAAAGTTCCAGACTGAGAGTATTTATGTAAACAAGGTAACAGGTCAGATAAACATTACAATTCCAGAATATTCTGCATATAAAACCAATGCACACAACAAGCAAAATGTATGTCAGCTTTACATCTTACATTTATGTCACTAAATCTTCCAGAAATATCTGTGTCATTTGAAACATTGTTGGAAAAGTTACAAATGTTTAAATATAAGAACTAATTTTTCTTAGTTATGTTTCTTCAAGTCAGGCTATTACTGTTGTGCTATATAAAAATAAATCGAAACTAAATCGAACACTTAATAACCGCATAAAAAAGACATACTTCTGTTATATTTTGTCAGCCCTACAACAGCTAATCAAACAAGTTGTCACATAGCTCATGCCGATGATGCGCCAATTTGATTCACCATATAGTATATCCAAATTTTACCAGGCGCCTATATACAAATGTTCTTTTCAGATTTAAAATCCTTGTCAATGCTGCTTAATTAAAATTTTCTATCTCAAGTGACCCAGGTATCTAGCAAGACTTCAATCTATTGATTTGTTCCAGGAAATGTGTACAGCTACCAAAGGCACTGGTCGTAAGAAAGATGCCAACATAAAGGAGGGTTTCTTGTGGTTGTGTGATATGATCAGTTTGGACTATGATAGGTTACATGGTCGTGTTCAAGAGGATCTGAAAGCACAGGATGAGGAGAGAAAGAAAGACCTTGAGGAGAGAAGAGCAAGAGTAAAAATTCTCAGGGAAGAAAGGTATTTGACCAAATCGATTTTACTAGTTAACATCTTTATTGGAGGGTACATACAAAGTATTTACATGGTCAGTTTGTTTATATCCGTCTAGACATTAGGCGGTAATAACTATTTTATAATCCCAAAGAGCCAATACGTTTGCAAATATTCTAAAAAAAATATGGACTGTCCAGTCTTTTTAGCAAATGTACTGATAGTTTTTGGCTTTGTACTGACATAATATGAATGACCTACTTGTGTTGCATTTACAACATCACGCCATTTGCATTAAATGCGCCGCCCATTTCAAAAGATTTGTTTATTTTTACACGATATGTGTTGTCATTGGCAGATTAAGCCGCGTTCACACAGTGCGACTTGTAGCATCAACTTATCGAATTTGACTTGTCATTTCATCAAAAGTTGCATGTGAAGGGCCGAATAGGATGCACTTCTCGCGAGAGCTTAACACGTGACATAACTTTGTTGCTATGATTTCACGTGCTGTAACCGTTGTGTTATTTGTGTTATAATGTAAATTGACATATTCTACCACTATTTACTTTATACAACACATAACATTGTGTTTCTGAAAGGTTGTATTCATAGTAACCGGTTTGTTGTAAAACTTTCTATAATTGGAATCTCTAGACCAACCAGCAGTTCGTGAAATAGTGTCGAACCACACGTTTACTAGATTGGAGGCTAATGACTGGTTTTTCAAAAAATCTTCATTGTATTGACCACACATAACTCTTTGTTATCAGCGAGGGCATCAAATGTTAACTGTCTCAAATGATAAGATGGTCCTGTTTCTCTTTGAACTTGTACATCTTCGCTCTCATTTACATACAAACCAAAACAAACAAGCTGAATTCCGTGAGCACTTTTAGTTAAATTGCCAATAATTCTCAAAATAAATAAAGTATGGGATAAATAGGATATAAAATTCATGATCCAGGATATCACATTTATGAAACGAGTGGTATAATTTCTATTTGTATTTACAAATATAAATTATACCTGGAACACTCATATAATATCCTCTATCTAGCAAATCATTCCAAGATGGTGACTATAGATTACCTTTATGACTAACGGCTATTAGTAACATCCATCTTTTGGCTTAAACCATGTGCTGTCTGTACTGTCTTTTGGTTGTTTCCTCTATGAATCCAAAACAATTGTCTGCTGTCTAGTGAAACATTTTCCATTTTAAAAGCTTGCAAAATAGTCTGAAAAGCACCAACCTCATTTTGACATCAGTAATACTGGGTTGGCCATAATGAGGCTACAATAATGGCAACTGCTTCGTCTACCTCCACTCTCAAACGTGGCCGATCATGCTGACTGAAGCTAAAAAACAACCCTGGTGAAATCAAATTCATGAAAACTCTCAAGGTGTCCATTTTAAAATGATGATACCGAACAATTATATTATGTGGCCTATTATTCTTTTAAGTAACAACTTTAAAATTCCATGTTTGTTATTCCGAGAAATAATGTTTGAAACAAGTTGTCATTAAGTATTTTTCTGAACCATGTTAGTGATTTTTTTTTTCAAGCATTAATCTCCATGTTCATTCAGTTCTTTTCAGTTTCATTTAACTGAGTTTCTTTTAGTTGACAGGTATTTGACAGGGTTGTCAAAATGCCTGAAGACATTCTCATTCAGTTTTTTCCTTAGTTTAATCCGATAGCAAATTATAAATCTAGCAAAATTACCTTTGGTGATGGCACCTGGCCTGGTTTCTACCAAAGACAATAGTTACTTTCCACTGAAGTATATTGGGTTCAATTTTATGCCCAACCGTTTTGCATTATAGACTGAATTTTGTTCCAAAGCAATTTTACATTACACAAAAAGTGATTTGATAGTTTGAAAGAAGGTGTATTTTTTTTTTTTTTTTTTTTTTTTTTTAATATGTTTTACAAGAATCTTGTTAAAAAAAAACTATGAGGATGCAGGAAGAAATTAAATAACCAGAATGTTATGATTTACAGGGAGAAAACTGAGAAGGAAGAGAGATTAAGAGCAGGAGCCCCTGACAGGCCACCTACTCCTGAGGGGGATATACAGGGGGACCCATTTAAAAGGCTGAATGTGGGGGAAATTAATCAGAAGGTGAGAAAGCCAGAATTTTTGAAAAAGCTCTTGTGAATTTGCATCTCTAAAATCTGACAAGATTTGTTGAATTGACAGACAAGAGTTATATAATAAAAATCAACTGCTGAGAAGTTTGGCTGCCCAGGTATTTCTGGCTTGAATTTCACCTTAAAATCCTACAAGCCAGTCTGTGACATTTAACCAACTCAGATGATCTAACAGTGCCAACTCCTGCTTGAATGATTGCTGCCTTGTTTCTTTTCCTAATTTCAGCTTCTTGCAGCTTTTCCTTCAAAAATTAAGGCTGTTTAGGCCTCGGAGGCTAAACTAAGTTAGTTAATCGCCACATGGCAACCCGTTTTTGATTATCTCAATCTTGGGATGAATATGCTCTCTGTCTCATGAATATATGTAAACTTGCATAGTAAACTCAAAGCGATCACTAGTCGAAGGATGTTCCAATATTTCATTCAAACGTCTTTTAGCTAGTTTTTGTTTAATCATTGATCGAGATTAGAAGAGCTAAATCTATTTTCCTCACAGCATCCACAGTTCAGGTATTCAACAACATAAAGCCTATACTGGTTATGCCTGTTTGAAATTGAAAAGGTTTTAAACTTGAAATTTCACAAGGCATGATTGATATGCCCTAAATCCTCACCAAATTCGACTCCTTTACCACATAAACAATGTACATGTACATGTTATGCAAAGGCTGAGAAGTGCAGAAACACAATCTTGAAATGTTTAGACTTGAAATAATGGACGTGGAGCCTATATTCTTTCTGCTCATAACCTTATACTCTTACACATACTGTTTCGAGGAACAATTTGTACATTATCAAAGTGATTTGTTTTGCTTTCTCATCTTTAGGAGGATACACTAAAAACGCAGAAAAATGAAATTCAGTCTATACCGAATCAAAGTAATACGTCAACTGGAAACCTAAGACGTATCAGTAAAGATGATGATGAAGATGATTGTGATATTGCAATAGCTTCTGTATCTCCAAGACATTCAAAACTCACTGCTCCATCTCACAACAACAATAGACATACTGACCAACAAGTGGAAAATACTGAATTGAACTCATTTCATAATCCAATGGACCATGTGACTAGTGGTGGGACGGTCGGACTAGGTCAACGATCTCATATAAACAATCTAGGCAGGTACCTAGAACCTTTAGGTATGTATTTTGTTTCATTTTGTTTGTACCTATCTTTTATCCTTACACCAGCAGGAAGTTGGGTGGGAGCCTTCTTAGCCCTGGTGCTCTCTGAGCTAAGGGGCACAGGATGTCGATTTGTTGTGGTGTTTTGTTTATGCTATGTAAATGTTTTGCCCTTTCTTGCATGTTGCCAGCGTTGTTTAAGGTGGGTTCCTTCACCGATTTGGCTAGCATGCAGTCACATAAGTGAAATAACCTTGAGTACAGCGTAAAATCCCAATCAAACAAACAAACAAACAAATCATCCCCACACCATGTGAGGTTTAAGAAATCAGCTGCTTCACTCTGTACACTACATTATCTAGATATCATGTTAACAATCCTGTCCACACAAGATATATATTGACACAAGAATGTTGTGAATGAGATGCTTGAAAACAAGTTCGCAGATCAACTTCAAACAAGGTTCCTCCTGTTAAGCCGATGGATGGGATTGCAAACGAATTACACAAATTATCTTCAAACATGAAATGTAGCTTGCTTCAACCCAGACCATAGATGAGATTGCATTCCGCCTAATTATGCACACCAATCTGTGAAGTGGCCTGCAGGTTTCTCCTATATACAGTTTATTACCAGAACAAGTCTCACTGTAAACACAGCACTAATGTTATGGGTTTTGGCTACCTGGGCGCTTCCCTGTTCGTCGGTGATAGTTTTTTAAGTCAATTCCATAAGAAGAAATACAATCAATGTTACGCTTTGCTGAGAAATACCTGGTTGCTCAAAATACCAATAAAGGGGTGGGTGATTTTAACGGGGATGTTGAAAAGGCTGAGACTTTGTAGTATTGACTGACTTTTAAATAAAGACAGCAATCATATTTGGGGTGTATGTATTTTGATAAACAGGGATTTCTTTGAAGTTCAGTATGTTGGGTTGATGGTATTGTGACTGCTCCTCTCGTCAATGTAGACACACTTGGATGATTTGTGTTGAAATTCATATAAAGATCGATGTCAGTTTAAGGTACACTGGTCAGAAGCTAACCTTCTCTTTGTGTTACCAACATATCCAGATATGGAACCTGCAGTTTTTATTGTGAGAAGTGTATGCCCTGCTTCATGTACAGCAGATTATTAAGTGACTGGTACCATTTAAATGTGGACCTTCTCCAAATGCCATTGAGTCTAATGTAAATGGACATGACTAGGTTCGGTTTCATCATGGATCACTCTGCTTATCATATTAATAAATAAACCCAGAAATTGAAAATCCATCAAAGTTAAGTTTTTGTCATGTGCCCAGCTTGTAAATGTTGCTTAAACAAGTTACTGTGTTGTTGTTCCTAAGTAAGTGACAGCTAAGGAAAAAACGTAATATAATTATATTTCGCAATAGTATCAACTGGTGTGTGATTTAGCCATTGATTCTCATGTATAAAAAAGCATGCAACAACTTTTTCTCTTAAGGGTTGGAGGAACACAAACATAATTTTTCCATAATTGTATAATAATTGTTACCACTGAGTTCCAGGTCAGAGGATATATAATTATTGTTACCCTAAATACTGAACAAATTCGACCCCTTAACCACTTAACAAACTATATGTTATGCAAAGTCTTAGAAGAAGGGGTGGAAAAATAATCTTGAAATTTTTATAAAGTTCTGACTTAAAGCTACCAGAAAATAAAAAGTTTTATTACAAATTCTCATTGATAAATAAAATAAATCACTTTAAACTTATGCCCTTAAGGTCGAATTTGTTAAGGATTTAGGGTAATAAAAGTTACCTAAAATGGTAATATTGTCCAAGAGTCGGTTGGAAATGTTGAGATTTTAGTTTCTTTGTGCTGATTTAGAAGCCTATATTGTAAATAATCTTACCATGTGAAGTTTTATTTTTCTATTACAGATGAAAGGAAACGTGAAAAGAAGAGACGAAAAAAGATAAAGAAGAATAAGTTAGCTCCATTGGATGGAGAGTTAAATACAGCCACACAGTCTCTCGACTCGCTCTCTAATCTACCCAAGAATGATATGAAACATAGGAACAGATCATCCGTTACAGATGGACCTTTCCAGGCGACAACACCTGCAGGAGAGGACACAGGTGTTATTGGTAGGTAGTATATTATCACTGCACACACCTGTCAGTGTTTCAGGACTGTGTCAGTGTTTTACCCTTCGATGTTCAATGGGTTTTATTAAGAATCACAGATGTTTTGAAAGTAAAGTAACACTTACAAACAACTCGGGTACAATGCCCTTATTAAAGGATCAAACCTACTTGCATTCCACAGCAAGTAAAAACCCTATATCTCTTGGTATAATACTATGCTATTTTGTAGTGCTTTGTTTATGAGGTTAGCTGTTAATAAAACTCATCATTCTACAAATCTTATCTGCATTAAAATACAAATTGGCCTGCATACTTATTGCATACATTTGTTATCATTAAAGTAAGTATTTGTGGTTGGCCGGCTATCAAAAATATAAATTCCTGTCTCTTTCATAAAGATTATGTGTACTTTCTAGTTTAATTGTTTGCTACATCTTATAATCATTTTGCAATCCAGGCCTCAATACAATGTACGTTATGTATATGAGAGTTGCTTACTTATAGGTCATTGGATTGTATGGTTCTTTAAGGACAAGGCTTGGCACCATTGATCATTGACGTCAAAACATGCTCCTTTATTAACAAGGTCACAGTTCGCTTGTAAAATCAGTATGTTGGTTATCTCCAACCAAAAAGGCAACACAGTGGATTTCGTGGGAGACCTAATTTGTTAATTTGTAGAATTTGTCTTCTGGACCATCATCCGCCATGTATCCTGTCTTCCACAGTAATATCCATCACTAATTGAGATAACATGCCTTCGTAAGTCACAAGCCAAGTAAAAGACCTTTGGCACTATAAAAGCTCATTTGAACAAGCCTGAATTGAACAATGCAGTCCACCATTTGGCCACACTGTACAATTGAGGGTTCCTTCTTAGACAAAGTTTTGTTAGTGGTTCCCTTGTCTTTAAACATTTGTTCTATGACAAACAATAATATATCTGTTATGAACTATTTATTTTTAAATATACTTCTGGACAATATTTTAACGTTTTAATCTTAACCACCCAACAGAAAACACAGAACGTTACAAGTGGGCATTAGTAGAAGACTTGGCAGAGCCAACAATAGTGGAAGATGTTTTCCCCAACCGACAACCAAACTGTGAAAGTGAGGACATTGCCACCTGATGATGGACAAAGATATCAAAATTGAAAAGCCTATCAGAATTCTAACTTATTCTATCTTTATTGCTATTCATGTACTCTTGTGTTATTATGCTCTATTTGCAGCTAGAGAACCTTTACAATGAAGTTTGTATCTGTACTTAATTTTACAAAATTGAAAAGTTACTTAATTATGTATTGTTCACATTTTTGGGTATAACAATTTTAGTGTATTTATGTGTTTTATCGAATACCATTTATTATACTTTTGGTTTCTGATTTTTGAAAAACAATATTTTATGTTGAATGTTTTCATTTTACGTCATTATCTATATGTACTGTGAAGAAGAATCACTCAGTTTGATATCAACATTTTAATTCATCTAATTTTAATGAAATTCTTATCTCATTACTCTCCTGGCCCCTGTCTAATGATGTATATGTAAGTTACGTTAATAGACTTAATTGTCACCACTCAACAATTATACCTTCACTGCTGGACGTCATGGTAATTACGTTAGATGTAAGCTACGTACGCTTTGTTAGACAGGCCCCTTGATGGTGATGATACAGAGCCAATATATTTAGATGAAACGAGTTACAGTTGTACAATTTTATAGTGTATGAGTGAAAATCAACAAATGTTAGATATGTAGATCTGATGAAAAGTACATGTGATTATTTTTTATAAAATTTTTGTAGATGGTTTAGTAGAATTTGACATGTGTATCTTGAAACTGTGAAAGTAAATGAGAATGTTAAATGATCTGAAGGGTAATTGTTTTATATATTATGGTTATAACCAGCATCCGTCCGTCATATAACTCGAAAAGTATAAGAATTGTTCTAATGAAGTTTGGTAGACGCATTAACAATCAACTATAGCTGTGCCTTTTCCTCAATTTAAAAATAATAATTATTTTTCTCGGATATAATTTAAGAACACTATAAGGTCTATGTTTAAAAACTTAGTTGTGCCCTTTGCTATTACAGATTCACCAATATATTTATTAATTTTTGAAACGGATACTAATTTGGACTTATTATTTGGTCAGATTCAGATTCACTAATTTTTGGGTTTTGTTTCTAGAGCATAGCTCAAAATTATTAGGCCTAATTTTATGAAACTTGGTAAACAATTTACCATCATCTGTGGTTGTGCCTTTTGCAAAAAATAATACAAACATTTGCAAATCTCTATAACCAATCATAATGTTTGTATTATTGTTTTTCTAGTTATATATATTATGGTTTCTGTCATGCTTTTTTTTATTTCCCTGGAAAGAAATTTGAACTTCTCCATTAAGCAGAACTAAAATATTATTAGGCCTAACTTTAGGAAACTTGGTAAATACTTTTACCACCAACCGTAAGTGTGCCCTTTGACATAATAAATTCACACACTTTTTTATTTATTTTATAGTTTCAAATGATAAAAATTTGACTTAGACATGTTAGAGTTTAGAGAAGTGTATTTTGTTTCTGAAGCAGAAATCAAGAACTGTAAAGCACATCCTTATGAGCTGATACATATCTTCACCATCAGCTGAAGTTGTGTCTTTTGGCATTACAGACTCTGCACTTTTTACATTTATTTTTATTTATTTTCTTTCACCTTAAACACTAAACATTGAATGAATGAAATCTTTATTTATTAAACATTAGGAAGTATATTAAGTAAGTTAAGTATATTATATGACTGTCATCTTTGTCATTACTTTGAACTATTTACACAGCATATCTTTCCTGGTAATTTCCATGAAAAAATATCCTAATTTATGGTCTCGGATACATTCCTCCAAATTCAAGCCCCAAAATCCTCTCATTACATTTAAATGTGAACACAACTGGAAAATCAAATTACTTTCAAACTTGCCTCCCCTTGTTTATAAGGCCATGGAATAAATAGAGGTTAACCAACGAGAGCCCGTGTTTTACGATGAATATCACTCCAGTCTGTTTAATTATCAAAATCATGAGCAAGACGAGAGTGATATTCAACATTATTCATGGGCTTGAGTTGATTAATCTTTTTTTCTCACACTACACAGTTTAAGACCTTTGAGTTGATTTTTGTGTAGAAATCTATATGTTTGGGAGTGATTGGTATGAATACACATGGTTGTGTATGTGCACCTGGCAATGTCATAGAACAACAGTGACTGCACTCGAACCTCTTTTTGCAACAAAGTATATAAAATCGTGATGTCAAAAAATGTGATATCTCTCCATTACATATTTACTGTTGAATAATATCACTATTGATATTATCACACAATAATCAAAAGCTTTGTGTGTATTAGGGTTGTAGTATGAGAAGTGGCATTTGAGGATTTTTACAAGACACAACACATAGGCCTACAACAATTTGGGACAACAATATAATTCTGTACAATGTATATTCATATAAATCAAATTATTTGACTAACTTTTATCTTGACATGCAATTTCTTTCATCTCAGAAAATGCATGTTAGAAACACCAACCGGCAACTGCATGGCAGTAGTGTTGACGCCATTCGAAGAAAATCATTAGTTTTGATTTGAAAAGAAAACTAGGGTTGTTCTTGTAGTTTAGGGAGTGTCACTTTGCATATCATACTCTTTGAATACTAAACTATGATGCAGCTATTAATTAAAAGTTACATATATGTATAATTTAATAAGAAAAAAGTTCTGGAATTTATCCATACTATTTCATATGTTTATTTAAATTCAGCAGATACCAGGTCCCTAAAAAAAGAAATTTGTCTTCTAGCCTCTCCTTGAATACAAAATATTTCACTTTTCTTTTCCCTACTATAAATGGAAGTATAACTTTTTGTGACTATTTTGAATGTAAATTCGAGCTTAACAAGTGAGTATTGCTTTTCTAATGGTTAATTTAAGATTGGAAGAGTATAAAGCAATGAGTGTTGCCATGTAGTATCTCTAGGAATTCAAGATATGTTCACTCAAACATGTCCCATCCATCCACTTATCCCAAGTATAATATGAAGAGCTTGCATAAGAATAATTAAAGGTGCTCCAAAACAAAAACCCTCAGGTGCACCACATTTGATAAATTGTTCTTGTAGTAACTTTGATTAGAAAATATTTAACTTTTTTTCTTCCCCAGTAAACCTTATGTTTTCCAACAAAGTATATAAAATCGTGACATCTTAGTCAGGTCACACTTAGTGTGGCTAATGTGATAGCTTAATGGAGATAAAGAGGTGCTACATGCCAATCTTTTTGTACGAATTTTTCCGTGCTACACCTATTGTTATAAGATATGTTTCTAATCAAAGTTGTATTTTATCTGAACATTCATTCATTTTTAGGCGTGTTCTTATTATAATTCGATAAGTACTCAATGGAAAGGTGCTAAACCCCCAAAATCTGGTGCAACACACTAAGTAGGATGCTGTGTTAATAGCATAATAATATGATCAATACGGAAACATAATTAAAACATTGCACATTAAGGAAGTTCTAGTTTCTTTTGCGCATAGATTTGCGAAATTGTGACTTCGGTCCACAATATCAAACTATTCAGTGGGAATTACTTGATCTGTCAGACTGAGGTAAATATGGGATTTTTAATATTGCTTCGAACACCTGTAGCACAAGGTTCTTTTCCAGCCAGAAAGCTAACGGGCGTCTTATCTCAACGTCCTTGCCTTAGGCCTAACAAAAAAACACCTTTGACGGACTCTGGTAAAAGCCGAGTCGAAATAATTTTTTGTACATTGTTCTTGTTAATACACAAAATAAATGTCTTGCCGAAAGTTTGTTTTGTCTGGTAAAATTAAAATTTTCTCACGACTTTACGGATATGAAAGCGAAAAATACTTATGTTAATCGCCTGTAAGTAAATTTATTTAGCAAATAAGTTTGAACATCTGAACACAAACAACTCCTTTTTTGTTGTTGTTGTAGCTACAAACATATCATGTGACGTTGTATTTAGGCATAGTTTGGTTGGTTTATATTTACCTTGTTCCCATAACCATTTTTATAGCGGAACGAGCACTATATATAACATGTATGTGTAAATGGATACCAAATTGAGAAATGTACCAGTTTACTATACTGACAATTAAAAATCTGCTTTCCGCTTCCGTTTTTTTACGGTTCCACTTCTAGTAAAATTTAGAATTCCAATCTAATACGTCGGTTAAATTAGTTAATCAGCTTATAACAATGTTTTATTATTGTTATTTTGTCATTAGTTTTATTTATTGTTTGTAATGGTTGTGCATGAAGGGCTGTTCAAGCTAAACAAATTATTTAAAAATACATACTAAAAAAAGTGAGTTTTTTTGTTTGTTTGTTTTGATATTGGGTTTACGCCATATTTTAAGGTTATTTCACTCTTATGACGCCGTGCCAGAGCAATAGGCAAAGGAAACCGTCCTCCATGACACTGACAACTGACAATTTAAGAAAGGACAGGATTCAAACATGACAGCACACAACACATTTGCTTCCTGATGGCCTATCACCTCAGTGAGCACCAGTGCACAGGAAGCTCCTG
>JAVFBZ010136909.1:0-22474 GCA_032466195.1 Katharina tunicata
AGCCGCATAACTGCAAACGATTGTATTCCTCCGCTTACGCGCGAGTACAGATACTCGACAACGTCGTGATTTTTAATTAAAATATTTTCACTCAAGAAAACAAATCACGACGCCGATGTGATAGACATATTTTTTTCACGAGTCAACAAATCACGTCTGGTGGAGACGCTCCCTAAGGGCAGCATGTTTCCAGATTATATTCATGCTGTCACACTTAGCACTAGATGAACATTATCTTTCCAACAACAATAACACCTAAGTGACTACACATTTTATAAGTGAAATATCCTTGAGCACGGTGTTAAACACCAATCAATCGATCAATCAATGAAACAACAATAGAGAAGAAAACACGGACCAGTTGCTTTCTAACCCACCTTTCAGGTGTTTTCTACAATTTTTTTTTTTTTTAAATAATTTTTGGAAGTCGTGTTTTTGTTTTACTATGAATAAACTGCCCGCTCTTTGAACCGGTTTGGTTTGGTGGTTTCTGCATGCATTAGTTAGGCCAAAGTTGCAAATGACACCGTTTAAATATGCTGAAGTGAGAGAGAGACAAGCTACAAACCCAACTTAGGCACAGGAAGATGGCGACTTCAACAATATTATTATCAACTCGTATAAAAATAAGGCAAAGAAAATGTTCACGATGCGGAATCTGAAAACTTTGTAAGCATGTCGCTTTAAAACACTTTCCTGCTCTACTGTACTTCACATTATTCAAGTTCAGCATCCTGGCAATTACAGTGTGTTTTAGCTGCTCATTGGATTCCTTAATCCCCCTTCAAGATTTGACTGAGGTCGAAGCAAACAGCATATTTGACACAGCTCATATTAAAGAAGAAAACAAAATAGTCGTTGGTGATTAGATGAAATTTGACTAGCAGGCTTAAACAAGATTTATTAACCTCGAGCTGACCACATGATACATTTCAGCCAATGAATGATTAGAAAATATGATATAAACATCAAGTCATATAATAATCTATTGTTTGATTAGACTTTCAGGCAGTTCCGACTGATCAGACTGATAATACTAGTAGTACAGGAATGTCACAGTCACCATTGACGATCTAATACAAAGGTAATACCCGGCCCCTACTTTAGAACCCTTTAACCCTCAAACTTAAGGTTGATTATCCTTAATTTTTTTGTCAAGTCGATGTATATTTAATTGTGTACATCTTATATTTTTTTACTGTGTTTGCATAGTTTACATACATGCTGATCTAGGCCAGTGTGCGATCAACTACATGTTTTCTAAACATTTTTTTATCTTCTGTCCATCTGTCAGTATAAGTATAGTTTTAATTATTCTTGCAAACGGTACTTCTGTCATGTACTGCCCATTTGGTGTGTTCATGTTATAATGGGGACATACATGTATAGCGATTGCTCTTTCCATCCGGTGGTGCACGTGTCCGACATATTTTGTCCAGACCATAGCTCGGTTTCTATGTAGCATACCACTTCGACACTTAAACACAAGTCTTCTCCATATGCAGATGTGCAACATTTAACTTTTTCCGCAAATTAAATTAGCTGTTTGCCTTCCGACATATCTTGTCCAGGCCATATCTCTGTTACTATTCAATGTGTTACTGTTCAATGTATGACTTTGAAACGTTCACACAACATTATTCTCAATATTGATGGGGGGCATACATTCAAGCAATCTATGATTGCTTCTTTTCTAGTTCGTCTTCTAAATGTTCTGTAGTGTCTTGTTTGTTGAATTAACCTAAAGTGCTATGCCATAAAACCTCAAACAAACAAACCAGTATTGTTAAGGGTGATTGCTGTCATCCATTGCTGTCAGTTTGCACGCTGTCATACATGTACATGTATGAGTGAAATGAATGTAACATCCTAATCAAACAATATGCGTTTGATTTATAGTGAATCTGTTTGAATCAACAAATCTGTTTTTAGACAACTGTGATCAATAATCGAACACTTCGTACATGTACTAATTTATTTTTATTCTGTTTCAGCTTGGAAATGAAGGCACTGAAATTTGATGAGGAAGGAAATTTATATGTGCTATTAAACTAAGTGAAGAATCACATCTATGTTTTTATTTGTACTAAGTTTTATGTCACATGATTTAGTTGTAACATAACCTTAAGACATTCAAAGAAGAAAACGTTATGATATTTTTGTAGAATTGAACAAGGTATAACTGTGAGAAAAATATTTCTTCTCTCACTGTACTCGGTAAACCAAATTAGAACAGTTTATTACCCTGTCATTATACGGAAAAGGCTGGAAATTCTGCATAGTTTGTAAAGGTCATTACTCTGTTAACATATAGAATGAGGAATTCTATCCGACGCTTTAGTTAAAACTTTCAATTCCATCTTAAATAATATACCTACATTTGATTGTATTAGAGTAACTAATGAATTTCACTAATGCCTTCAAATAACGTAAAAACCAGGTGGGCTGACTGCTGGTACTGTTGTAATCAAAAATGATATCCTTTGAGTTCACACATACTAAAGGTTGAGTCTGTAGCAATGTAAATTTATACAATGTACTTGTCATATTTGCTAACCAAGAGTTTTATCCTGAGGTACTCTACATTACCCCTCTTGGTGAACTGAGCATCTACAACAGGAATGTACAGTGGTGACCTCTATTGATAAAGTGATCAAAGTTTGATTTGACTCCTCATTTTAAAAATTACATTCAAACAGCCAGCACTTACAACCTGCATCAAATCAATATGGCGTCACTCAAACTACCCGATTTGATAACCTAGCGTTAGAATTGCTACGAATTCAGTAAAAAATTGACGGATAACCTACACAGATCCATAGTGGTTTAAAAAAAATGTACAGTGTCCCTCTCTTGGACGAAGCAACACACCCTGCAACATGCCTTTCATAATATTGACAATCAACCTTCATTGCAACCATAACCTGCCTTCTGATTGGTGTCTGCAAGTTTCAAGGTAGCCAATCAATTGCTTAGCTGTACATTTTTGTAAAGAGATGCTCGGTCGGCCAGAGGAATGTTATGTAGAGTACCTTCAGCTTCGAATAAAACTATTGGTTAGCGAAGATGTTAACTTGTATGTATTTATTTTCAGTTTGTAACAGGGTAAATATATCTACATTTATTTGGAGTTATTAAATGAGCCAGTTAGTCAAATACCGTTGTGGTGGCCAAAAATTGTGACAATACTTATAAATAGAGGGTTCCTGCATCAGTAGTACCGATGTCATAATAGTCCAAACGTCTAGCAAATAAATTGCTTAGTTAATGTTATAAAAGTTATCAAGTATTTGCCATACTTTGGGTATACTTTGTCACCATGATATTTTGAAAAGGATTGTAAGGCTTTATTTTCATCATATCCTCCAGACTGCTTAAACATTAGTGTAATTGTTCATCAGTGCCCTGTTTCACAAAAGGTTGTATGCAGTAGAATAAAATATTGTCTTATGTACTTAAGGATATGCAGGCGGTTGGGTGGAAGCCTCCTGTGCCCTGGTGCTCTCCGAGCTAACTATAAGGGGCGTCAGTAAACCAATTTGCTCTGGTGTCCTCCCTCATCCTGAAAATGTAGTTTGTTGCCACGCAGCCAGTGTCAGCTAGGTTGATTTCCTTCACCAATTGGACTCGGGCTTAGTGAAAAAAACACAAGTACTACGTAAACCCCAATGATCAGTCAATCGTATCGAGAAATTTTGTTGACATAACACATTTTGTGTCAGTAGGCTGTGGCGTGTTTTTTGGCAAAGCAACAATTGTCATTGTTATTTTGTTGTTGTAGTTTAAGTTGTTAAAATGTTTGTTGTATATTTGTTTGCATTTTTAAACTTTCAAATTTTTACTTTTGGATGACTTTTCACATGTTTAATCTCATAATTTATTTGCCATGGATGTACATAATCATTCACATATAAAGTATTGTATTTTCTTATAAGCATAGGTTACATGTTTTAATGTATTGGAGAGTTAAACTGTTAGACAGGCATATGTATCTACATACACTTTGGTTAAAAGATTTGAGTATTAAAGTAAGCGCTAGGTAGCTAAAGCTGGAATATTGTACTTGAGGAGGAGGTATTTTTGTGGCTAGATGCCAGAATGTCACTGTGTTGCTGATGATGAATTCGAAGTCTTTGAGCTTTTGATTAAAGCTTTGGTTAATGGTCATTTTTTTGTGAGTGAAAACAGAAGTTTTGAATTTGTTGATAATGGCCCAGTTTTGTTGGTGGGAAGTACATACCATTTATCTGAAGTTTTTGATTATGACTAAAATTAAACTAAGCCATTTTTGTTTATGTTTGATACAGACTCACAGTTCTGTAGAATGGCTAAAAGTCATAGCCATTATTAAATACTTTGATAATAATTATGTGAATTATTTCAAGATCGAGTTTAGATCTTTCATTTCAATGAATTGTGTAGTCATAGCTTTTATCTTAAGAATTAAATTATGGCTAACATAAAAATCTATCTTTTTGGTTTTAAACTTTTAATTATGACTCTGAATTCTGTAGTTAGAGTGAAAACAAAACTTTGATTTAAATTCAAATTGATAGCGGCTAAGATAATTTGGTTTAAGCTCAAATGTGGCTAAGATAATTTGGTTTACGTTAAAAAGTGTTAAATTGTAGCTAACATTGTCAAATATCAGCTATTATTAGCCATTATTTTGATAATGATTAAGTTCATGTATTTTGAGAAAAATTGCTGAACTTTTCTTTAAGCTTGTGGCTCTTGCTAAAATTGTGTTGCTGGAGGGACAAACTTTTGATAAAGGCTAACATTAACAACTGGAGTGAATGGAGTACAAGTAAAAATAAGGAGGCCTACTCAAGTTAAAGCTTTTAGCAGTGGTTGACATCGCATGTTCATAGTGAAGTCACATTTATTTTGAACAATAAGCATTCTGTGGGCATAGCAAAATTTAGTTTATTTGTGGTTACAGTGAAAGTTCAAAGCTTTTGATAAAAGCTAACATTGTGAAGTTAAAGCGAAGAAACCAGAACTGTTCAAGACTTTGGATAATGGGAAAAAATGGGGTAGGAATAGCGAAATACAGAATGTTAATTGTTCACTTTTGACACTGACTATTTTAATTTGTTTTTGAGGAAAATACATAGCTTTTATTGTCCGATTTTAATTATGGCTATATTATTACATTTTTGGGGTAACATTTAACTTTTCTTTAGTTTGGTTGAAAATAAAAAAAATATTTTATTTAAAGAATTGGTGAATGGTCAAAGGCAAACATCTGGTTTGAGAGAAAACTGTTTTGATTAAATTAATTGTTACCATTGTGTATTTAGAGGGAATATTCAAAGATTTATTCTGACCTTACGAAAATTGTTAACATTATGTTTTGAAGAACGCTGTTGATAAAATGGCTTGGAATGGGTGAAAATATGCCTTGTTTGATGAACCGGTTTGGTAAAAGTGTCATTTCTAATTACTGTTCAAGAGTTAAGTTTTTTTTCTTCGAGTTACATGTTGATTATTGCTAACAGAATGTTAGAATTATAGAACCCTTTTGAATTGTTAAATGAAGATTCGTGGAGATTTAGTGGTTTACAAACTTTATACATTGCGTTTTTATTATTAAACATGTTTGCATAGACTAAGCATCTGTTGTTAATAATCCAGGGATTGGCATGTTTTAATCATTCTAATTAAGTTGAGGTAAAAAGTTAGAAATTGTGATAAAAGTTGAACATTTTGGATTGTTGCATATCTGATCATGTTACTTCAAACATGCATCTGAAAAACCTTTCTATTTACCTGATTAAGTATACTTACAGCTTATTTTCTTAAATATTTGGAGAGACACAAGAAACACAAAGACCCAAAGACTTTAGTTGACCATCCTCAACTCTTATACTCATTGTGTTGTTATATATAGAGTCCTTCCCTATCTTTTTCTTCCGAGAATTTAAAGAAGAAAATGCTTGGAAATAAACTCTACTGGTCAAGAGAGTTTTTGAGGGACATAGGGGGCAATTGATTCAATCAATAAATAAAAACTTCACATTGTATACAATATGCAACAATAAGTGTTAAGAAATATGGAAGCGTGTTGAAAACAATTCATTTTATAACCATGATATTAAGAACATTGATTTTTGATTCAAGATATCGTAAGATGCTATATTTTATTATGTTTACCAGAAAGAACTCCTCGTTTAAATAGTTCAGTTTAGTAGTTCATGAACGACAATCAGTAGTTTTCTGTTTTGGTTTAAGCGCCTTGTCATCATGAACTTTATTGTATTATAAAAAAAACCTTGACACTACTATTATGTTAAATCACTCCGGCCCCAAATATACCGCTAGAGTTTAAAATCACGTTTGTCATTTTTTATATAGATACCTCCGTCCCCAAATATAGCGGCACAGTTGTCATTTTGTAAATTTGTTCAAACATTCCATTTGAAGTGCTAATAAAAAAAACACCATGTTATTGTTATTGGTTATCTGTTTAACAAAGTTTTTGTGATTTGTTTTTTTCTAGTTCATTTTAATCTTGATCTTATATTTTGTTAGTTGTGCATTAGTTCGGGCACATAAAGATATACTTATACCGCACGCAATTGTCTTAAAGTGGACACCATATGGCCTTCCGACCCACCCTACCTCGCGTTTCTATTCCGAGCTGTATCTCTGAAATGGTTTAGCGTACATAGGCAGACAACAGCTCAAAGTAGTTTTATTTGAAAGCCTATTCATTGACAGTGTTCATCTCCCAACACCCCCACCCTTGTCTGTGGTGTCTGTTACTGAGAAATCCCCACTGTCGCAAAAGAAAGTGCCTTCCGACCCATGAAAGTCTTTAAATAGAGAAGGGTTAAATAATCCATAAGCTTTGTCTCAACCGATCTGAAACTAGGCCAGGCTTTTATACTTCATCCGAATTTTATATCATAAAAATCATAGATAAGCGGCATGGCTTTCTTAACGCACTTGTTTGCTTTCGTTGCCAAACGGGTAAGGGGAAGTCACTCTCAGCTGACTCGTTAAGTCATCCATAGTGGTCCCCCCTGTGTATTTGTTTTGTTATTTGTTTGGTGGAAAAGGTTCACACAGGTCTGGGTTGAACTGTGGCTAGCAGTTAATAAATTGATGTCGACTTGAAATGACGTGT
Organism: Katharina tunicata; assembly: GCA_032466195.1. NCBI lineage: Eukaryota > Metazoa > Mollusca > Polyplacophora > Chitonida > Mopaliidae > Katharina > Katharina tunicata. The sequence continues at coordinate 7,136 of JAVFBZ010136909.1, forward strand.
CAAAGTTTATTTCATCCATACCGACAACATTATTGAACATGGTCCTATCAGAATTAAATAAGAAACTATGAACAAGTCATTATAATAGAATAAATCTATATAAAAAGCAGTTTTATTTTAAAGTATTTACTTGTCATCTTTCAGTGACTATTCCGTTAGGACTCTGCTTTAAGAACACCCAGCTTTAAAGGTTGCTTCACCGTGAGAAGCCAAGTCAATACCAGCCGAACAAAATGACGTCCTGAAATAAGAAAAAAATGTATTTACAGTAACTAAGTTTGTTTAAAATTGGCATCTTAGAACCAACCTTGTGCAAAAAAGTTGGGGGAAAATTATAACCCCCACATATTACTCTACATCCGATTTCCATGAGCCCCTTTCACTGTACCTGCTACAGGTTCGAATCCCCCTATCGACCTAAGGTATAACAGGGAAGTTTCCGGTGGCTGTAGAGGTCGCGGGGGGAATTTTACGAGGTTTCTTCCCGGTTTTCCACCGTACACCGGCAACGCAAAGTCGTCATATAAGTGAATCACCCTAGAGTAAGATGTTAAACACCAATCAAATACATACATAAATAAATGATTTCCATGTTAGCTGACAGTACTCACGTGGTCTGGTCCTCCCCATTCAAGATGTGTATCTGAGTGAGGTGAATGGTTTCCGGGTACAACCATGACGTCAGCAAATTCTCAGTCCTGTCGTAATCCAACCTCACAGTCTGGATTTTACCGATGGAGTCTGGTGTAACCACCAAATCGGCTAACTCGTTACCAGAACTTAGGATTTGTGTGTCTCTGAAAACAAACAAAAAACCATAAGAATTTAACCTTGCAACACATAAAAGACACAATATTGCTTTCACATTAAAAGAGGCCTCCGTGGTGGAGTGGCCTATAGCGAAAACGTCTAGAGTGTATGATTTTGGTCCACAGATCCCCCTAACCTCTTAGTTCACAAGTTCAATGACTCAATCGGACTGTATGTGGGTTGGTCTGCACACTACCAACAGGTGCTCGTGTGTTTTCCGGGTTGTACTCATTTTCTTTCCACAATATAGCTGGCGAATGATCTGTAATTGCATGGGACCTATAGTCCTGCTGGAATAACATCGGAAATGTGTTTAAACTCTGAAAAATTCGTTTGGACTACATCTGATAAAAATGAAAGAGACACTGGTACCCTCCGTCACCTTTACTTCGTTATACATTCTAGTTTTCTAGTTCGCCTATCTCCGTTACCTTCCGTCCCTTCCGATTATCGGCTTTTGTGTTATGACTGACCTTATTTTTTTTAGCCCATCAGCGGCATATTTACCGCTGCAGGCAATACTTGTATCGCATGCAGATAAACGTATCCTATAGGACATCAAGTGCAATCTGCGCCAATACAAATCGACATAGTACAGGTAACGGTAAAGAAAACAAAGGAATAAAATCGAACTATTTAGCATAACAAAAAACAAAACAACCAATGCAACAATTAAGAGAGTCAAATCACGTGCTAGCTCAGGTGAACTGGCATCATTTGATCAGGTCAAGGGCCATTTCATTTCGACAATGCTGTACGCAGTTTAGTGCCCAGGGGTCCGTTTCACAAATCGATCTTAGCTTACGTTGAACTACCACGACACACTGCCTCCAGTACTGGTCGCTATGTTATTTAAGTTGAACGTAGCCTAAGATCACTTTGTGAAACGGGCCCCTGGAATTCAAATCAACAGAACAGAAATCAAAGTCAGATAAGCTTTTGTTTCCAATATGTTAAAAATATGGCCTGTATAAATATTTAAAAAAAACAGAACTATTAAGGAGAAAAGTACAACTAAAATGTGTTAAGGACTTACTTATCCATGGTTATACGGTGAGTTTCACCCGAGGTGCCGTGGAGAGTGACTGTCATCTTCCCGTCAAAGGAGTCCGCCAGGAGCAGCTTAACGTCATAGTGATAACCTGTCAATAACAGAAAAATGACCCAGAGTCCCATGGCCTTCGTTAATGGGAACAGGGAAAATTCAAGAAACAGCCATTTCATTCAAAATTCTCCACATGCTGGAAACTATTCTTGCATTTGTTACAAGAATCGGTTCGACATCCACTACTGCAAAGTAGGTAGTGGGTAATTTATTTGTTTGATTGGGGATTTATGCTGTACGTTAGGATAGCGTGTCAGCCCAATCGGTTGAGAAACCCACCACAAATTACGCTAGCATTATAGAAGACACCACGCTGCATTTACACGTCGAAGAACAGGACACCGCAACAAATCGGCAGCCTGGTGCTCTTAGCTCCGAGAGCACCAGTTCACAGGAGGTTCTCACCCAACCACCCGTGGTAGTTGGTATTAGAATGGCCGTTGACATTCAGTCTAATGTTGACACTTACTACAATAAGGGAGAGAACTCTGCGTAGACAGGTAAAGGGATCCACGACCTTGGCCTTGATCCGAGTGGAATCCCATTCTAGAACACTGACTGTGGCACTCGAGACATTTCCCGGCCTTAAAGTCATCAGCGCTAGAACACGGGTAAGCGGCGTAAGGACACGGCGTGTTGATTGACTCCGTAAAATACTTTATCGAAGCTAGATGGCTGCAGGGTATCGTATTCTTTGCCGCTAGAAATAAAGAAAGCGGAGCAATTAGTTGTGTTGGTGATGAAGACATTTTAACCAAATGCAAGAAATTGAAAGTACCGCTTAGTAAACATCTCCAAAGTGCTGTCCAAGTTTTCCATAAGAAACCTATGTGCGAGAGAGATCCAGATGGTACCGTTGTAGTCATATATACTTCCCTCATCTCTGACGTCGTGCGTTCTATTTTGACTTCTCATCGCATTTAACAACCACGAGAAGGTAATTGTTTTGAGTGTCCATCTCATTTCTCTCTCACTTTAGCCCTGATTGATTGTCGTTCATTGGACCAAGTTTCCGAAAGATCAGCAATTACAAGCTGTACAGAACGACAAAACGGAAGTCATCTTTCGATAATAAAAAGAGATACCCATTTGTATAAAATGGTCTATTGATTCAGTTCGGTAACGGACCTTGTGTGTATTGGGCATTTGTGATATACCTTTGAGCTCCATAGCGAGGCCGCTTGACCATGACCTGACTAATCGACCTATGACGCCAGTTCACCTCCATCACATGCTTTGACTCTTGTTTTGTATTTCGTTATGCTAAATAGATCCATTTTATTTCTTTATTTTATTTTTTATATCGCTAATGGACGGAAGTACCGCAGATAGGCGATGTTCAACAATAGTGATAAATATAGTGACCCAACTTACCCAGAAGCCCTATTGTAACGGCGTTCCATACAGTTCCGGTTATTTTATCGCCTAGAGATGCTTTACATCCAGGTTGGTGGAATCCTCCATTTGGGTAAAAGTCCACGTGACCCATCGATTCCAGTGTGCCTAATCCCAGACTGAATATGCTGGATCCATCCGTGTGGATAGCGTCCACATAAACTGCATCAGATGGGTCCAGTCTGACTGAGGGGTGAGTATTCTCGAAGAAAGGTCCCGCCGGGTCCAAGCCTGTGGAAAGAATAGTGAAAGTCAATCCGGTAAACTAAAAAGCTGCTTTCGCTCAGGCCTCGCATCTAAATCAATTCTCCACTGGGTTAAAGGGACTACAAACGCTATCGAGGTCGTTATATATATTTTTAATGTATCCTTGCCTTAGATTTCTCAGATGGTAAAAGTTATTTACTCACCCTTGCTTCAGGTTACTAACGTCATCGGCAAGTGAACGAGGATGAAAACCAGCTTTTGTTCTAAAAGAGGTGGCAACTTATGGAGTTAGTATCATTGTTCTTGAGTCGAATATCAAGAAATCACAAACGGATTAGATACTGATATCACCTAATCCAATTGTTATGAAACGGATGTTTTGTTTAAATTTTTGTATCTTAATTGCCCAATGAGAATTTACGTGGATGTGCTATTGTCTACTTTTTATCACTGGCCAATCAGCATGGATGGGCCTTGTGAACTTGAGTTGAGAAACGGAGTTGTTATGAAGAGATAGTACTATAATCGACTACATGAAGTAAAATACGTGGTTCATTTGAACATGCAGGAACTCAAGATTGAAAGAAATCAGTTTTTACACTCAATAGTAGGTAAAAGAAGGAAAACCAAGTATAATAATAGTCAGACGCCAACTGGATTCTTATCAGGTCACTGGTCACTGGTTATTTATTGTTATTGCTTGATTAAATTTCTACTGTTAATATAAAATATCCATTTATTGAAAATACTTCTTTGTATTGATTGATTTATATAGGTCAAGGGCATTTGGGTAAATATTGGTGTGATAATAATTAATATATAAGTTAGGTAAAGCGCAACGTAAAAGTTTGTTCGTATGCTTAATAACAATATGCACGGTGTAGATGCATAATTCTGTATCGTATTCGTCTACTGGGTAATCCATTTACAACGAGATAATACCAGATAATGTCTGACCTGTGATTCTGCCTAGGTTAACCACCCTCTCCCCAGCATAGCCGCCAATGTGTGCACCAAGACTGTGGCCGATCACGTGGAACTGATCGCTGGTGCATCTTTCTGTTTTCATGATGTAGTTTATTAAGCGCCCGATCTCAGCCCCGACCACTCGGGTGTTAGCGGTCGCTGTGGTGTATGGTACGCCGGCCCCATTCGCCCAATCCACCGTGATCACATTCATCGGAGCCTGTCGGAAGAGAAAACAGAATGGAAAAATAATTGGGAAATTAAAGATGAAAATCATGTTGCCGTGTCGCACATATGAACAACCAGACGGTTTTACAGATCGAAAAAACATATCAATGGCAACAGGTTTTGCCTTATGGACTACACAAGGCTATAGACATGGATTGCAGCTTCTACCAGCAGGACGTTTTGCTTTTCAAAACGATGATAACAGTACCAGAACCTGTAACGAAATCTCACACTGTTAATATAGCAGAAGCCTTTAATCCATGAAGACTTTTGTAATACTTAGTTTGTCAAATTGTTAATTATGCCGAATTAGCGAAGTTATATTGTATTTGGTCGCATGAAGGTGCACGATGATACACCTAAAAAAAATGTCATATTTAGCACCATAGAAGAAACGAAATTTTAAAGTAAGGAAAACCCTAAAAGCAGAGTTGGGTCTAGTCTTAAAAGGTAGAAGGTATGTAGCCGTTTCGAAAACTATTGTCCCGACTATGTAGAAAATGTCCATGTTGTTGTTTGAGCCATATTAACCTCTGGTGGACTATCCATGCCAAATTGTTCATGTTTTCATAAGATAATCCAATGCACAACAAATACTTGATAACATTCTTAGCCTTAGTTTTTGCAGTGTATTTAGTAACATAATATTTTATTTTGCGATTTTATAGCTCTAGGCCTATGTATGAAAATTGTTAATTTTAAGAAGGCATTGCATGTGTGGCATGAAATATCTACCTTACAGGTTAATGTTAAATGGGGTTCTAACAACATGTGGGGAAAAGTCCATTCACACAGAACACCATTTTCGGAATCTGCTATCTTTTCAAACTCTTTTTGTAAGGGTTACTTCCCCTTAAAGACATTACCTGTTTGAGTAACTCCGTAACCACCTGTGTAACCCAGGGAAGGTGGGCGTTGTCACAGTAACCATGTACGATGATTTTAGTCGGCAGACTCGCATTAAATGTAGAGTTCGTCAGACTTTCACCGAAACCATAAAATAGCTCCTCTTCGGTGGCTGGTGTTGGGTGAGCCCTAAATGGAAAATGGATCAGAGGAAGTTCAAAGAAAAACAACAGAATCCAAGATGCAACCAATACAAGAACCTTGTTTGTGGGGCATTGTACATAGTATGTGAAGAGGCTATAGATTGACGTGACTGGTCACTTCGACCAATCCCAGGCTAGCATCCTATGTCGCCATGTTGTTTACACGGACCGTGGCGCACCCTGTCTGTAGGCAGTCGATGCCGATCTTTCGAAATGCCGCTAAGGGAGATAACCGATGTGAGTCACAATTGCTTTTGTATATCACGCTCTGTCGGACAGCACATCAGCACCAACTACTAGGGGGCGCCACTTTTCCTTTTCAACATGGCGCTCGCGAAGTGACCAGTCTCGTCAATCTATAGTCTCTGGTGTGTGTACAATTCAATGCCAATTCAGTGATTTTGTCACAGGAGAAAATAGATAACGTTAATACAAAATAGAAGGAAAACAACAGGACTTTGACTCAAAGGTTTGCATCCCCTATAATTGTATTCTTTATAATACACGCAAAGAGGTTTTGCGGTGAAAAAATAAATCAGTGTTATTCCTACCGTGTGTAGAGAAAGTATCTTGTTCCGATATCGGTTGGACTGGCCGGAAGTACTGATAGGGGGCGGTGCGTGCTCCAAAATGGCGACCCATCCTCAAAGCAGCCTAAATCACCATAACACACCTTACTGGGCTCGAAAAGGAAAGCTGTAATTGAGCGGAATGCAAAATAAAATTTATTGGACACACACGTGACATGACTGCTGTATCTGTATTGGTCAGTAAAGTGCTACCTTTTCAAAAAGTTAGTATGGCAGGCGCAGCAGTAGGCTACTCGACCCGGTCACATTGTACCGACAAAGGTCCATTACCTTACCCGGTCATAGTATATCAGTAAGAATGATCCAGTATTTCTTGACCCGGCCACAGTGTAGGCTACTGGCAACGGAGGCCCAGTACTCGACCCGGCCACAGTGAATTAGCATCGGAGACTCACTAATCGATCCGGTCACAGTGAATTGGCATCGGAGACCCACTAATCGATCCGGTCACACTAAATTAGCATCGGAGACCCAGTAATCGATCCGGTCACAGTGAATTGGCATCGGAGACCCACTTATCGATCCGGTCACAGTGTACTGGCAAAGGAGGTGTATTACTCGACTCGGTCACCGTTTACTGGCAAAGGAGGCCCAGTACCCCACCCGGTCACAGTGTTTCGGTACAGATAGCCCAGTACACGACCCGGTCACAGTGTACTGGCCTGGGAGGTGTAGTTCTCCACTCGGTCACAGTATACTGGTAGGACACGTCCCGGCCACAGTAATCCGCCACGGAGGTCAAGTACCCGACACGTTGTACCGGCAAAGGAGGCCAAGTACTCGATCCGGTCACAAAGTACTGGCCTGGGAGGTGTAGTACTCGACTCGGTCACAGTGTACTGGCAACGGAGGCCCAGTATAGGCGACCCGGCCACATGTTACCGGGAAAGTAGGCCCAGTACGGGGTTATGTGACCCGTTCACAATATACTGCTATATGTATAAACCAGGGTTTAATTATTAATAACAACCCTAAGCAAGATTTTCTGGAATTACGAAGTTACGAATTAAGTCTGACAGAAAATTTTACTGGCAATAACATTAGTAGGCCTATTTATCTGAATGTTCTATGTCTACACATGTTATAAATATTTTCAGTATCTATGAGAAAATACCATGTGTGTATTTCACGAGAGGTCAAGGCCACTATTAGAGACCTAAAAAAGACTGCCTAATAAACTCTGAAAGATCTAAGCTAACTACTAACAATGAGGATTAAGAGAGTGGAGTTGTTTTTTATTCAAATTGTAAGTTGGCTTTTTGAAATTTATATATAATTTTGTATAAATCTAAAGAAAGAAAACTTTGCTTGCCTCCACCTGGATTCGAACCCGGGTCTCTGGCTAGCAGGGCCAGCGCTCTTACCGACTATATATTTGTGTAAAGAGTAATAACATTGGCACAGGTATATTGACTAAATTAAGCCGATAAATCATCTCATGTTCTATATACATTCCCAGAGACAAGTTTTCGGATAGATCTTGATCTCGAGTTGTTATGGGTAACCTGCAGAGGTCTCGAGAAAAGGTAGTAAGAGTTGGATGGTAGAGAACATATGGTGAATATAGAGCACCCACGGATATCTATATTTTTTTATATAATCTAACAAGAATATCCTGTATACCAAGAAATTAACCCAATAGTCTGTAAAGTAACAGCCTATATATGTTTGTATAAATGTAGAAAAAGAAAATTTACTTCCCTTCACCAGGTATATATATATATACATTGATTACTCCAAAAAAAGTCAGGAAATGAAATAGGCTTGACAGCTGTTCCCTAATATATGTAATAGGGCCATGCCCCACAACCCTTATGAAAACTAGTTACACATCGGCAATATGATAAAGCTGGGAGTTGGTGTCTATGTAATACTCAGCATAGAAAAAAAAATTCACTCTCAAAACTAGGCTCCAAATGGTACGATCTGTTGCCCTTTACCGTTGCGTTGAGTAACATTCGATCGCTTAATAATATTTATTTTTACGCTTAACGTTTGGCCGTTTCATTCAGTAGAACTTTTCGAATATGTTGCGTTGTACACGTTAATTGCTTCACTTCTCAGTTACGTATACCTGTTTAAGGGAACTTTTGCGCTATTAGATCTCCTTAAAATAAACAAGTTCGTTACAATTTCTTAACCAGTAAGTAATGCGGAAGTAGACAAAATACCTTGTGAAGCAGCGAAGCACAACAGCAAAAAGAACCACATCTTGGTTGAAAGGCGGTTGGGTTAGAAACGTGTACCGGCTATTAAGTGGACAGGAAATCTAGATCAAAATTAGATAAAAGAATAAGATAAGGTATGAGAATATAGACGTATTAAGTGCAATCCTTACATAAGACAAGCCAACAGTGGATGTTCGAATATGGTCAATGTGCATGAATAGCTCGGCATAGCTAACACATTTCATATGGTGCTTATCTAATAAAGTGTCTCTCTGTGCGGGCAGGGGTGTTTGTGTGTTTGTGTGTGCATATGAACATCCTCTGTTTGACTGTCGGTAAATAGGTGTCCCACGGACTGTGAATTTGATGCCTAACAACTTCACAACCATTCTGGTCCCAAATCGCCTATCTCCGGAAACTTCCGTATTCTTCGATTAACGGCTTTAGTGTAATAAATGGCCATTTAAATTTAGTCTATTTTCGCCATTGGGCGCTGCAGGCAATACTTATATCGGATGTAGATACACGTATTTTATAGGACAAGTCGACACCAAGCAGGTACATAAACTAAAAATAGAACTATTTAGCATAACATTAGGTCGAAGTCACAGAAGTTGATATACAGAGGTCAGAGGCCGAGGTCTAAATGACTACAGACAAAGAGACAACAATTGAAAGCCCTTAACCGTTTTATTATAAGATGATATAAAATAATCATAGCGTAGCAGTTGATATACATGTACAAAAAATAAATCACGTTTTTTAGAAAGTTGAGAGCGAAGCATACGACGTCTCTGAAACAGCTCAAATCAAAGAAGAAAACGGAATAGCCATCGGTGATTGGTTGAAATTTTGTGAGCAAGTTTAAAACAAAATCAAATCTCAGAAAATATTATATCATCAGGTCATATAATAGTATTATAGACACAGCTCAGTAATATCACACACCTGATACAATCAACCACTACTTCAATCGGCTAAATCTCGCGTAATTCTCGTTACTGTGGTGTCATCACTAACCTATGCTGTTATAGGTGTATGCATGGATATTCATTAAATCTTACATTTGGTTCGCCCGACGCCTATTTACCGCCGTATGCAGAACAAAAACATAAAAAAAAAAAACGTTGGCGTCTCCGAGCGAAACTTTCTTACGGCTTTAGAATACGCCAAGTTCCGAGGTAATTGATTGAAACCGTCGAATCTATCTATGTTGACAGTTAGTTACCTACAGGCTATGGGAAAGTTCCAGCCAAAATGGCGACGATCGTATCACATCCGAGGTGATGTGCGCAGTACATTCGAGGATATCCGAGTGATCCATGTTTAGCTTACCTGTTTACATTGGAGCAAGACTGGACATGATATTTTCTGTGCTTATATATTGATCCATTTTCTGTTATAATCCACCCATAACTGACTCGGGTATTGCATTATTGAAGACAGATGGCAGGTTTGGTGAGGTTAAATGCAATATTTCCTTCCTCTACTCTGGTCCTTTTCGCGTAACCTTTCATAAACAATTACTATACGACATCGTCATCGTTAGATGTGGCATTTTCCTAAAAAAAAAAAAGAAGGTTGATGCATGGTTATTCTCGAAAAGGTTTGTTATCTTACAATGGGCACGGAATCATTTGACTCACCTTTAAATTTTTTTATAAAAGCTGTGAATATGACGAATTTGCATTAATATTGAATAAGATTTGACGTAGTGCTATATAACCTATACAGTTTTCCCTATACATACAGTGGTATGAAGTTTGTTGATCGATTGTTTGTTTGATTGGAGTTTTACGCCTTACTTAAGGTTATTTCACTCATAGGACTGAGTGCCAGGCCAATGGGTTAGGAAACCACCCTAAACGACGATGGTAACACAGAAGACCCCGTAGTACATTTACAGGAAGACAGACAGGACACCACAACAAAATCGTCTTCCTGATGCCCCTTAGCTCACCTCGGTCAAACGTTACGCGATTGATTAATCGTGTGTCGATAAACAGTTATTTAACCATATCAGCACTATTTCATTATTTTGGGACAGCACTCTCTGTAAAAATTATTGTATCTAAAAACAGTGGAAATATCGGAAATAGAGCCGATACCCAGAAGTTAGTTGAAATGTATTCGATTGACATGTAGATGTCTGTATATCAATTGTAATAAAAGATACTCTCATCGATTTACTGTTAAACGTAAACAAGAACATGTACATTGGTGTCTTCCATGTTGAAAGCGTCTTATAGGATGGTTTCCTTCATCCATTGGGCTTTCATTGGGCCGGCATATGAGGAAAATAACCTCAAGTACGGCGTACAACCCCAATCAATCAAACAAACAAATCTTCACATAAATGGCATGCCGAATGTTGCTTTTTCGATGTAGCCGTAGTTGAACACGGCGTTGGACAACGATCTCCACGAAATGTCACTGTTTAAATAAGAGCGTTCTTCTGAGAAAGGCTGCGCAAAAGCGAAGGGTTTTTAATTAAACGGCAATATATTAGATGCCACCGGTTGGTGATGTATACATGTTCATAAAGACTCAGTTTTGAGTTAAGAGTAGATGGGAAATGTAACCTGACTAATTGTATATAATCGATCTCCCGAGGAAAAGGCCGCTTCCTCGTTTAGAAGACTACCATTTCCTGCAAAACTAGCCTAACCATGCTGACCATAGAAACTGTTGCTATGCACAGATAGCCATCACCTTGACAACGTCATGAAATCCACTGCCGCAATTTCGTCAGTTATTGGACACACTCTTTGCATTGTAAACCGGGATATCTGTTATAGTTTTTACTCGTCATAATATACCTGATCCCACAGTAGTCTCGTAACAATCTCGAAAAAGAAAATGATACGAACACTATAATGTAATGACAATCCATCTTTGTTGTTGTCGTAGTACTGTTTTCCCCCAAAAAGTCCCCCCCCCCCCCCCTTTCATTCTACATTTCAGAATGCATATACCTATGGTGATTCGTTGAACAGATGTATAAAGGGAGATATAGACACAGAAAATAAGGTTCTTCGAGTGACTGAAAGGTTGTGTCATCAAATGGCTTAGAAATGTCCAGGTGGTATATCCAAAACAAGTTGTCCTTGATCACGCGATGACACAAAGAGCCTGATTGCTGCAACACAAATATCTCAGTTGGGTGAGCGTTGGACTGCTGAGTCCCCTGCACTGTACCCAGAATAGTTGTCAGTTGTTGATCTTAGGTATATAAGGGAAGTTTTCGGTGGCTCCGGAGATCGCGGGATTGTTTAAATGCTTTCCGAAAAGACCGACAACGCAAAGTCGTGATATAAGTAATATACAATTGAGTACGACGTTAAACGCCAATCGAATAAATATATTTGTTCATAAAGTGACATCGCATAAATTTGGCACCATTATTTCCTCCGCCGTAACAATTTCTACGGCAATAGCGTTTAAGGCGAATTCATTTTTGATGGAAGTATTTAAAGAGTTCAAGTTTCAAGTTTCTTTATTCACCAAAAATTTGATATAACAGATATGCAATTATAAAAGAATGGCGGGAAATAAAGCTCTAAGCAAGCTCTAAGCAAGCTTGTTCTATCCCTAGCATGTAAATAATTCATTTTGTTTTACATGAGGTGATATAAAGTAGTCGTATTTTTAAAATGAACATATGTTTATAAATGTAAAGAGAGAATTTTTTTTATTTTTTATTTTATTTTTCTATAACATATATATACATAATACATTATTTACATATAAACACAAGTACATGCACATATACACACATACACACGCACACATACATGCATACAGAATATATACACAAACGCATATACACACAATTCGGACAAACTATTCTTAAAAATCAAACGTAAGAATATAGAACTAGACTGTTTATTCACATTTTAAAATTTTGACTCGAAATGAACCATTTCCCAGGGCTTTGATCTGTTTTATGCTGTTTGAGTGTTGAATGAAGTCGTTTTGTAAATTAAAAAACCTATGACTTAAATTATTCCCAAACGTGCTGTAAAGTTACCATGGACAAAGCCGTTGTGTAAGCATTACATACGCGTGCGCATTGCTATAACATCATGGATCATAACAAAACACCTCTTCTCTACTAATCTCTTCTATATCAACTGAATAATTAGTGTTCTATCGAATAATGACCAGTCAAAACGTACAACAGATTTATCAATAATTTAGCGAGTGACAAGTTTTCAAAAGGTACGCCGATTCATCAATCTTTTAGCGGGTCATAAGCTTTTGAAACGTATACTAGACTCATCAATATTCTACCAAAGCACAAGTGTTGAAACCATACACCAGAATCACAGGTGATTATTTTTTTAACATTTTTTATATATTAAAATATTTAATGAAAACATGGTCTGGTCGGTTTATGGATTGAATGAGTTACATGAAGGAGGATTAGCAGCTAAACCAAGTTACACTAGTTGCAGATCTCAGATAAATCTCCAAGACGTTTTAAGATACCGGCAATATAGTTTTCTTTATGAGGTATATCTATAGAAGTGGAGACACTTAGAATAACATAAGATATTATTGACATCCAATTAAATATCCATATAAATATACCAGAAGTTGAATATCCATAATGTCTTAAGGTATTCCTGCTAATATAGTTGACCAAAGAATGTTTAGACCCTTATAGCAGATTTTAGTCTCTAATAGCGAATTTAAGACACACCCCCCAATCTGGTTGGACGTTATCTAATTCAGTTCTAATTTTATAGTTGTTCTTTCTGTAACCACAGCATACTAAATCCCATATAGTGAATGTCAGATATTCTTTGTTAGACGATATTAAATCCACAATTAAAATGCAATAGGGCTTTGAACCACTAGCTGACATGTCCCTCCCTATCCCAATAGACTGTGTTGTAGAGCAGAACATATTACCCAGCCTTGTAGATCAAACATGCTTGAGATAAAGACAGACCGTTGATAAGGTATGAACAAGTACTTGGAATGAAGTCGTGTGCCTGACAGTGCCGGGCCGATTAAACTTAGTCCCTAAGACGGGAATAGCTCGAGACGTTCCAAATTTAGACACAACCCATTTATCTGACAGGTTCTCAATCGCCTTTCCAATATAAGTCAATATACTGCCAGCTTCCCCGGCCTATACCAACCTGTTTTAACATGGCTTTTTGTTGTCCAACAAAATTTAAGCTGTAACCAAGTCAGTGGAGAGGAAAACAAGATTTGTAGAGTCTAAATTTAGAATCCACAAGCCATTTTTGTATTTGAGATCTCAGAGACGGATAAGCCAATGCAGTGTTTTATCTAAAGTGAAATATAAATGTATTCTTATAGCCGTTTTTGTCTTAAAACGGTAAAATAAGATTCGATTATTAATAGATGGGATGGCGTGTCAACAAGAAATTTAGGATCCTCCGTTCCTGAATATGTATTCGTTCTGTTCCTATGTTTATTTTAATCAAACTAATACTCGATGATCGATACATCATTGGGGGCAATCCTTTCTCATAGTTTCAACTTATTAACTATGTAAGGCGGGTGCCATCCTACGCCCTTGACTTATTGTGGGTTCTTGGGTTTCGCTTGGTAAAATAGTGAAATACAAAGCGTTGTAGAATCTTAATCAAACAAACAAATGGCAAGCTTTTAACAGTTAACATCTCAAATAATATATCGTCGAACCCTTCAGTCATGCCCATAATATCGAATGGAGAGGGTTATGATGGACGTCCAATCTATCGTTTTTTTTTCAGCTGCTGCGTATGAACCATCCAATACATCTACGCTATTTTCTTATTTGCACCTATTATTCCTGAGCTCGACATGGTTTCCGGTTTTTCTGAAACAAAAGGAAATTATGGCGTGTAGACATACGGGCGTATATCCAATCATCTTCGTTGTGATGCCGTATATAGGCCTACATGTAGGCATAGATTGTGACGATCGGGTCAACCATTGTATTTGAGGTTGTGATTGGGGTAAAATTCAAAGATCTATGTGTCTAATCTTTAGGGACATAATGTATCTCATCAAGCAATCGGCAAAACCTCGCGTGATTTCTCATTATTTCGCTGTCATCACTAAGCTCGGCCGTGAAAGGTTGATGCATTTTGTTCGCCGGAAGCCTTTTTACCGCGGTATGCACATACACACATAAGTAAACCTGTGGCAACATATGTGTTTAGAAGCACAAAGTTCGGTTTAGGGGTAAATTGTGTCCTGCATGTAAAACAAATGGAAATTGTGCAATCTGTCTACATTGGCAGTTTTACATAAAAAGTTCAATGAAAAGTTCCGGCCAAAAAGGCGATGATGTTGTCACAGAATCGTTGATGTTTCTGTTCATGGTTTAGTCTGTATTAAAATCGCCACAGAATTGTTGATGTTTCTGTTCACAGTTTAGTCTGTATTGATGTTATCACAGAATCTTTGATGTTTCTGTTCATGGATTAGTCTGTATTGATGTTGTCACAGTATCGTTGATGTTTCTGTTCATGGTTTAGTCTATACTGATGTTGTCACGGTATCGTTGATGTTTCTGTTAACGGTTTAGTCTGTATTGATGTTGTCACAGAATCGTTGATGTTTCTGTTCATGGTTTAGTCTGTATTGAAATCGTCACAGAATTGTTGATGTTTCTGTTCACAGTTTAGTCTGTATTGATGTTATCACAGAATCGTTGATGTTTCTGTTCATGGATTAGTCTGTATTCATGTTGTCACAGTATTGTTGATGTTTCACTTCATGGTTTAGTCTGTATTGATGTTGTCACAGTTTTGTTGATGGTTCTGTTCACAGTTTAGTCTGTATTGATGTTGTCA